>JARGYV010113681.1:0-14229 GCA_029532675.1 Ornithodoros moubata | reverse complement strand
GCTGGCTTTCGACAAACCTGCATATACCGATTATGCAACGTACAGCTGTCGTATTCAGCTTCTTACACTATACAACCATATACACTATACGTCCACTGCATGTGTATGCATACGTGTATGTGTATGTGTATGCATACGTCCCATGCACTGAAAAGTATTCGCGACATTATCAGTTACTGGGAGAGACGTGGTGTAAGACAATGTCAACCTTCATCACAATCATCAGAGAGGAGTGCAAAACAGACGTGGGTAAGGCCATGCGGATGCATTCCTGAAGTGCCATACTTGAGGCATTCCTGTTATTTTTGTAATGAAACTTCGAAAACAGAGCAGTTTTGGGACTCAAAAAGCCGCAGTTCAAGCTCAGAGACGAACTTGGAGGGGGCAATGATTCCAGTCTTATCCCCCTGATATCACGACGTTTCGCCACCCTGCGCAGCTGAATTCTAGACTGAGCCTTAGTGAACGTGAAAAATGTTGCGTAACTATTCCAAGTTATCCTCACCAATAATGCAGTTTGCGAGTCCCTCCAGCCTGTAAAAAGCCCGAAAAATGCCTGAAGTTAATTGGCTCCTCTAGCCCTGGTAATCTTGTGACTTCGTCGTCCAACCTGACACAGTGACTGCTCGAGCATATCACCACTGCCGTGAGAATGGCTAAAAGCACGGCCTTCATCGTCTTGTACTATATGCTTCCTGAAACAAACAGCAAAATACTTGATTAAATCCAATGCCGTGCGTTAATTGTGGTTTGAACGAATACTCGGGAGACGTTTGAATAATGCGCCATTCTGTTATGATCACGAATCGAAGCATTCCTAAATTATTACGAGTACTAAATTATTACGAACAGTAATTTTCTAATAACAGTACTGACTCAGCATGAATAGACTGCTTAGTGTCTCAGAGGCCTCAAGCCAGAGCCCCTCAAGTCAGGGCTTGACTTGGTCTCACCATAAGCTCAGATGCATAAAAGTGAAAGTCGCTTCCAATAAAAGCACCACTTGTCGTTCAGCGCCTCTACTGTATCCACCATTACGCATTCGGGAGGACGCGATGCACAGAGGGCCTCACTCCGCGTACTGTACATCGCTTATGCAGTACATTCGGTGTTCAGCGACAGAGGGCAAGCCGTTTCCGTTCCACTAGCATCCACAACAGAGAAAGCAGTGTAAAAAGACAGAACGAAACCGAAACTCATTTTCAGTGACTCGCGCAACGGCAGCTTCCTATTGGCGATAGCGATGAGTCACGCTATTATGCATGGATCCAGGCGACAGATGTTGAGGGTAGGCCGGATTTCCCTTTCTCGAATTCTGACCAAACGCGATTTGGAAAGAAGCCAATATAAGCACTGAACGATTCAGACGTCACGAACGAAGTTAATGAGGTTTCAGAACGTAGGCGATGAGCGCCGAAATTGGAGGTGGTGCGTGAAATAATGTTCCGTCCGGAATTACGTAACAATGGAAATATGGCGGTATTATGGTGGTAGTATTGTCGCACAACCGAGATCTTCTAATTTACTTTCTCGGTATTTGTGCAGCTACCTAAAGAGAGTGCCTACGAGGAACGTGATGTTTGTCTAATTAATATGTCTCTCGAGCCGGCTCTCACAGAGTACTTTCCTTTGACAACTGATCAGACTGATTTCTCTAATATTTTTTTATTCTAATTCTTATAATGAAAATTTTCTCTAATATTTAAAGTACATCCAATTTATCTAGTTTTTACTAATTTTGTTCATTATTCATTTTTTATCACGGTTTTACGGAGACTGCTCCGCGATTTACACAAGCAGCTCTAGTTTAATTGGGTCACTTCGCTACACGAAATGGAATTGAACGACGCAGACGGATGTTTTCTCAGGATGCATTCAGTTGGGAGGCTTGCCCGTCAGAGGGACAGAGGTACAGACAGTGTAGCGGGGACGATGAGTGAGTGCCCGACAGTGTAGCGGGGACGATGAGTGAGTGCCCGACAGTGTCTGTACGAACTGTCAATGATTACTGACAATATTCGACGTCAGAAACGGGGAACGCACACAGTACAACCTACTGTTCATCATGCCCAAACTCCAAGGATTCGCGTAACCTACCTTTGCAGCGCTCCTGGTCCCTACTTGATGTCGTGCCCTCACACAGCGAAGTGGACTCAGAGGGTTGCGAGATATCGAGTGGAATTCTAGGGGATCAACGGAAAGCTAAAAGACTATCGATAAGATAACTGGCTTGCGGCGCGGCGGTCACTTGATGCTGAGACATATCAGATAACATCCATTCGCAGAAGCGATGTGCGCGACAGGCAGAGGAATATTTCGCTGTCAGGGGCCCTATTCTCCTCGAAGGTATAACGATCGCATTACCTCCTCAGCCTCCTCCTGATATCCAGTAAGTGAGCACGAAAGATAGGCGTGGATACCATCAACCAATGCGCGAGTGCTTGGCTGTGCTATCCTTCGTCAATCTCGTGTCGCTTCGCAAACGTTATGCAACTATTTGCCAAGTGTCTTGTCCTGTTTCATATTTCGAGTGCATTAGTTTTCGTGCTTAACAGTAAAGGCCCATTATTTTGCATGACGGTGGGTGAAAATGGGGAAAAATGGCGAAGCGGGCTAAGGTGTTACCCACTTTATGCATAGGTTGGGAAGTGGTGGCCTCGAATCCCACCGCCGGTTGTGCTATCTGGAGTTGTCCTTGGATTCCTCTCAAATTTTTCAGACATATGAGGGCATAGTTCCCTTTGAATTCAGTCCAGGAGGCACACTAACCCCCAAAGAAAAGGAAGACGGTATAGCATAACCTGGGATCCCAGGTTATGCTATCGGTCGCCGCAGTGTTTCTCGAGAAACACTGCGGCGACCGATAGCATATCCAAGCACTCAAGCTTTGGTTGATGATACCCGTACATATTGCGCGCTCTTTTATCTGAAGAGTAATGACAAGGTGAAAAAATTGTAGCGCACTCCTCAGCTTCAGACAGAATGCATTTTGTCAGTCATCTGTGCTGACACTTTGTCATATTGGCATCTGAAGTGTGTACTGCATGAACACATGCATATAAAAATAAAAGGAAGGTACCTGATGGGGCCTTCTACCGCACCAAGGGTAAGACAGTGTGAAACCTTAAAACACGCGATTTCCGGCAAAGAAGTAAAAAATTATCTTTTGTAGCTACAGCATACAACTAGCCACTTCCATGTGCCACCTCGGTAACATCGTACACATCTTCCGGTGTATTTTAACGTTTTTCTTTTAATACTTTGACCGAAAAGGACAACTAACCGCCAGGACAAAGAGCTTTAAAGCTTTTTGTCCTTTTGCTTGAATTAACATGCAAGGCATAAGCTACTGTACGCACATACAAGGCACATGGATCATTCCAGAAGAAGCGATCCAAGCGTGTTGCTCGACTTCCTCAAATTTCGTTCCAAATCTTATTGCATGTACGTACCACCGAGACATGAACACCGACGAGATATTTTCGCCGACTTCGGCGCCCCTCCGAGAGCCGAGCGCCAAACGACTTGGACTGCCTTGAAAGTTGGTTACCTTTGACGACTTCTCCTGGAAGGATGGCTCGATGAATTTTAGAGCCGCACTTCAATATGTTCGCAAGGTGCACCTGTGCAAATGAAAAAAAAAAAAAAAAAAAAGAGGGAGAGGAGGAGGCAACGAATTTCATACGTTCTTCGTATCCTACTCGAGGTCTAAACGAGCGCGTTTTTCATCAATGCTTCATATTCATTTTGCTGACTCATTCCCGAACTTCGGTACAGGTGTAGTATACGTCCTTGTTAAAGCTTACGAAAATAACCGTAATTCTGACTTTAAAGGGGCACTGATTATTGATCCTGAAAAAGTGCTGATAATAATAATTTGATAATTCGTGGGTTTACGTCGCGAGACAACTGTCCTGAAAAAGTGCGAAATTTGAAAGTTTGGCTATATTACCAAAAGAAAAAATCGATGTAGGAAACGAGATACAAACACTGACAAAGGTCCTGTACCAGACCTGTACCGAAGTTTTTTCTGGCAACACAGAATGAGTCAGCAAAAAATATGAAACACTGAGGAAAAACGCGCTCTTTTAGGCCTTGAGTAGGATACGATAAACGATTGGATTTTTTTTTTTTTTTTTTTTTTAGAGGCGTTCTCTAAAATATCTTAAGCCATTGCTCCCAGGAGCAGTTGTCACAGGTTCTCAACTTTCAAGGCAGTCCTTTTATCTTGAGGCTCAACTGTCTGGGAAAGGCGCCTAAGTCGACGAGAATACATCGTGGGTGTTCATGTCTCTGGTACACAGATGCAAAAAGAATTCTGAACTAAGTTTGAGGGGGTCGAGCAACACGACTGGATCGCTTCTTACTCGACTCACATCACATTCACTGAACCTAATGCAAGTGTGAACCAATAGATGCTCCTAGAGAAACCTTTTAATCGGCTTTTTTGTTGCTTTTTCTAAAGATTTGCAAGAACCTTTTTCTTTCTTTCTTTTTTTTTTTTTTTTCATGCTATCCATACAAAGCTGAAAGTGAACTCCTATTCTAGCTTATAGCATCACTACAGCACAGTGGATAGGTAGCAGATACACCAAGAGGAGCAGAAAACTGCAGACTTTCAGTTTTCAACTTGGGTTCAGCACTGAGCAGAAGATACATACCACCAAAATCCAAACACAGCTGATGAACAGAAACAAGACAACACAGCTTTCCTTGACGTGATCCTTTATTATCGTTACTGAGAAGTCACCTGGCAGTCTATTTAAAAATTGCACAGATTCGCTGCGACTGAAAAAGCCCCTATGAATGGGCCGCAAAGATGGTCACCGTGATCCACACAGCATCAGTGGCCCAGAAGATATACTACTGCTGTACACTGCTGTTTGTACATAAACAAATCTTTTTTCGTTTGTTTCTATTGTAGCATTTGTACTCCGCTGCTGAATACATACTACATACTGCAGCCGGCTGTCAGCAGCAGTTGGAACACCATATGTACCAGATGTTGACAGAAAATTATGTGTGCATTCAAATTTAGTGGGACTGTGCACTTTGCAAGAGCCAATGTTAGAACTGTCACCTGCTCAGGTATATGCTGTACACAAACCACATATATCTGTGACAATTTCAATCTTGCCTGAGAGTTACATGTTCTACAGCTATGCAATGGATATTATCATCACTGTACCATCCTTCCTGTATACGAAAATTAGGCACATTACTTGACAAGTGTTTACAACTCCTAGCATACGTCCCCTTTTGAAGGTAGATTTGACACAGAAGAAAACAAACACATTCAAGGGTCGAGGAGAAGGGCCAAAGAATGCAGTAAAGCAAAGGTGTAGGCAAGCTGGTACATGACGACAAAGATACCAAGAAAACACAAATCTCAAAGTAGAAAGGGAAAGCCAACGATGACACATTTGTGAATGAATTTATAAAAAGAGCCCAAAAAAGTCAGGTCCTCACATTCATGTTCTAAGTATTCTTAACAGTGCCCTAAATAACAACGATTCATTTCAAGACCGAGGTCGTACCTTGTAACCTCATGAGCCAGGAGGGCCAGTCATATTAACAGGGTAGCCAGAGTGTGTTGGCACACCTATGATGATTTTATGAGGAAATGGAAACCAGTACTGAGAACACCAGGGTGGCGAACAGACTAGAACGAGGGAGAGCTAAAAAGAAACCATTTTCATTCCGTGCACTTGCATTCAACATGGCGGTTACGTGTACAGCTTATCTTCTTTTTGTGGTCGTCCTCATAATAATAATGATAAAAAAATTTTCATGGATAAAAGCTAGTGTAATTCAAGCTTGCATGGAGGCACAAACAGATTGAAAGTAGCAAAAGTGCTGTTGTTGTGGATCACACTAGGGTCATTCCAGGTCAAATCACCCAATGGTCTTGCCTCTCACGACCGTTGTTACTTGACATAAGGAGTCTCTGGTTATTTTTGGGAACTAAACTGCTGGAGGTTGAGCATGACCATTGGGTGATTTGGCCTTGAATGACCCATCATTCTTCTACAAAGTCTATCCTGGTGACATTCAAGATAGTAGTAACTAAACCGAAGATCAAGTAGACCCAAGTGTGCATTCAGAGAAGCACTGGCACTCCAGACTCATTTACGATTCACCTCCTTTAGTGCCATGCAGTTCACGTAACTTTAAAAATATACACATATCAAGTTCCATAAAGCTTTCCTTATGCTACAACATTCCATTATATTAAAACTATTTTCAATTCGCTCAAACTTCATACATTCATGGTTCATTCAAACAATACCACACTTTACGAACAACTCCAAGGATACAGTAGTTGTTCATGAAAGTTCATGAAGCCTATCCTACACATGTTTCAAAACAACTATATACTCAGCAAGGGTCGATGCTCAGGTTCCAAATATGCAACATCGTCCTCCTTTTCTTTTTTCATAACAATTTAACAATCCATACTTTACACGTCTATACAAAGCAACAAAAGCATCACCCCTTAAACGGGGTCCTCCGGGTCACAAGCGCTCGTCTTCACAGTCATCAAGAAGTCGTCTCGCTGTCGTCTCTCTGATCCTTATACTTAACGTAGGGAGTGTAGACATCAAAGCCAAACGACACGAGGTTATCGAAAAATACCCTGTACTTGAGGGGCAGCACATAGAAGTTGAACAGCTGAGCAGGAGGCCACACTACCCACTCGACATAGTAGACGTGCGTTCCCTTGGACTTCAATTCCTCCCACAGGGCAACGGGACTGGACCGTTCCAGCGCAGCAACGGTGCCAAAGTACACGACCAAGTTCACGGGCGAAAACAGAATCTGATCGTAGAGCACCTTCAGGACAACCGTGCGCAGGGCTCTTCCCACCATCCAGCGGTCGAGCAGAGCGTACCTGGGTGCGTTGGGTAGAGGTAAGAGAGAGGATGACCCATCTTCTTTTTCTGATACTACATTTCATAACAGGTGCTGCTAATACACTGCACGAGCTGTAGGATTCTAGCCAGGCTTCACGGTTGAGTATCTCAGTCACTGCACTCTACTAACTATGGAGCTAACTCTCCCAGCAAAGGTAATGGGAGAAGGCGAACTGAACTCTACTGCGAGACTTTGATCCAGAATATAATTCTATATCGGCCGAGATTCTCGTCAAAATATGTAGCAGCTTATTTCGATGTAAGTTACGTCTTCTGTAAGGTGAATGGTGAACTTACATGCCCTCATTATTCCGTGTGTTCAGTGACGACTGCTGCAAGGATATGTTCGAACTCGAAAAGTACAAACAGGGTATGAGACCCAATAAATCACCAAATACCACGATTGTGCTCTTGAAATTAATCGGTGGTTCTCTGTACCCTGCATGATTTAGCTGACACGTTTCTTGTGTCACCCTGTGTCCATCACCTAAACCAGTACTACTGCAACTAAAAATAGCAGCGACTGCATTTGGCAAAATCATTGTTAATCACCCTCTACCCCCATGATAAACATCAGAAAAAACAAAACAATGAAGACAGCTTCATGCAAGAATCACATATTACTCTTGTTTTCTTTGTTCTCAAGATTACCTTCTCGAGATAGTATGCCAGAACATCCAACGTTGTGCCTCCTTGTTTGTTCAAAAACTTTCACAAAGTGAACATTCATCAGACATTTACTACCAGATGTCGCCCTCTGTGACATGAAAGCTGCACCATTGTGTAAAGGTGCTAGGTTCACAGTCCTAAATGTTCATCAATTTGCATGGCAGGCATTTTTGGGAGTATCTTGCTGGGTCATAATTTCGGAGAGCACGTTCGATACTACTGTGCACTGAAGCTAGCCTAGGTCAGACACCTGAGACTGTGTGCATGCTAAAACAGGAAACCATCATTGATACAAGCACAACCGTCCCCGCAGATTTTTGACATAAAAGGAAGTGCCACACTGAGGAGAAAGGGGCCCCAACACAGGATTTTGCTTGGCACAACAAAAGCATACACACAATACTGTATGACGGCTTTTCTAAACGAAATCCTGTCCTCAATGTCTGCAAGGAGCACAGCACTGTCAACAACAGATGTTTTCCTGGTCATTCCTACTTGCATAGCAGCAGAATTACAGCGCACCCTTAGTCTGTGGTCACGGTTTCCTTAACCATTCAATGCTTGAATTACATTGGACAAGGATGTCTTGATGACATTTTTTAAACGTTTCCAACACTGCATTTACACTATGATACTGCAGGAAGCCCTCACGGCCCTGTGGAATGAGATCCAGGACATTCAGCATCTAGCGTTTGACGCCAATAGGAAACATAGTAGCTCACAGTGAAGACAGAAAAAAAAAAAAAAAAAAACTTTCATTCTTCACAGACCTTTGTTTGTAGACATGTTTACTTGTAGAAATGATCAATGCAGTTTGTGTAATTCTAGACACATGATCACTGCTTTTCTATTACAAGATAGTCACTTGCATTTTTGTTGTTTGCCCTTCACAACTAGCCAATGCCTGGTTCCGTCCGTTTTCACGATCTCATACTGGCACAGGCATGGCTGGTCCCCCCTTTTTCTTTACTTTAATAGCTTTTTCCAGTGAGGTGGATGGTCTTCCTCTACTTTGGGTAATGCTTTCTGCCTTTTTTCATGAGGCAAAGAGCGATGTACAGCCAGAATTTCAGTAAGCTCAGCTGCCGCTTAGACACTATGCATGGGGAATCACAGTCCTGTCGGCACAGCACCCAGCACATCATAATCACAAGGTCAAGCACGTGGAAAGAGAGTTTCAGGTTAAACTTTTTTTGCATGATGTGGATTCGGTAGTGTGCCATTAGGTCAATTAGATGTTATTACATCATTGATATCAACACCACCAATATGTTTGTTGTAAATGCGCAGTGCATATGGGCATTGAATTTGCAAAATGGTCTTTTCCAATATAGTCCAACTGATGTGACTGGACTTCAGCAAACACCCTGGCAGTGGTGACCACGTGATTTTCATACCACTTCACCACCACCATCTCACAACCATCCGACACCGTTTTGAACTCCTGAAATGCTCTGCGAGCTGCCTAAACTAGCGTCACCGGGCAAAGAACAACCATCAGCCCATTTGTTCGTCTATGCAGAGTGTTTGGTCCTGCGGGATCGCCTCACACTTTGGAGAAAGAAAAAAAGAAAGAGTTGGTCCCCGTCGGCATCATTTTGCACCATTGCCCAGTACTTGTGGGAGGTGTTTACTCAATACGGTGTCAACACCATATTCTTGACTGACACGTGCGCCTCTAAGAGGCAGGCAGTAGTCGGGATTGACATTGACACTGTCACCAGGTGTCGCATTTGTATATCCCGCCGAAAACATGACTGCTTCATATATAGGCCACGAGAGGGCACCACATATGGCAGCGGTCAACGCCTGCGTGTTCCATTCTTCCTCTTTTTGCTCAGGATGCATTTATTTGGCGTCTTCTCAATTTCAGAGCATGCACAACCAAAGGGATAAGCGCGACTTCTGGTTTCAGTCCGAAAAAAGCTATGAATAGTGCCAAGGTAAACAATGCCCTGAGACACTGAAAGCCTTTGCACTGTACCTTGTATCTGGCTTTCCAAAAGTGCATGTGAGGCACTCTTAATAACGGTAAGATAATACACGTGTCTGACACTACGAGCACCAAAAAATTCCCAATCCCAAGTCCTGGACAGATGAGCAAAATGTTACATTTACAGGGTGGATTCACATGGGCACACATGTATAAGTGACATATGGCATTTGTACATCTATCATGACAGTTGAGACTGTAATGCTGTCAAGAACCCCACTTTAAGGAGAATGTCAAAACACCACAACGTTTAGGCAATAATGAGAGTGAAGAAATAAGGACAGCACTTACCTAATATTCGACACACTGCATGCTACAAAAGGACACTTCAGCACAAAACCAAAAAAGGTGATAAAGTCACATGCACTGTGCATGCATTCTGAAAGATACACTAGAACTAATAATGGTTGTTTGGTTTGGTTATATATAAAACTCATACTCAGTGCCAACTTAAAGCTGCTGGCATTGATAAACATGTGCATGATAACAGCTAGCGACTCTACTGCAAACAAGAACAGGAAATGTTTTTTGAGTCCTAAAGGGCTCCTTTTGTACCATTCGGCAATGAAAAACAGCAGCTCACCAGCAATGACAGACAACGCCAGTGGTTAGACCAGCGGCGGCCATGTGGGAGGTTCGCACCGGATTCAGAACAGGTTGATGGCCCGACAGGATTTCGTAGTGCTGCTGCACAACGTCCCCCGCGATGCCCATGAGTGTTGAAAATGTGGCATTGGTGAGGAGAAGGTGGCGACCAAATAGGGCACGGCCAATCGTCTTCAGCAACTGCAAGGCTCCGGTTTCCATCGTGAGTTGGTGGTGGTGTCTCGTTATACTCTGAGGAGCCTGAGAGGGTACCTGCAGAGTAAATTCTATGATTCGCATCCTTTCTCGGGAGGTTCTTTGGAGATCCTTTCTAGGAGTTGTCATTTAGAGATTAGAGCTGTGAAGGCTCACTTCCCAAGTTTCAAAAATTACTGGTCAGGTACCACAGGCGCAGTGAAGTAGACAGGTACCAGAGGGCTCCAAGGCTATCCCCTACCTGGCTTCTAGAACAGCGTCAGAATGCCCCCAGGACTGAGCAAATGTGCCAGGTCATTCCTGGTCATTCCTGCTCATGCCAAAGAGGTATATGTGAACACTGTTATCTACTTATGATTTGAACTCAAGTCTAGACTGCATTCTGTGCACAGTTTCTTGCCTGTGTTTACCCAGACAGGAATGGCTGAAAATGCTTTTCCTTGAAACCTACATCTTGTTGGCTACTCAAAAAACTGGCAATTTTTTCCATGGAATTCCAGAAAATCTTTCTGCCAAAACTGAGAAGTGCCATCTCACCTTGTCTGTGTCTTTTATTATTGCCGCAAAGTATGTTCATTTGAGACAATTTAACCGAACTGAGTTCCACAATTCTTCCCCACAGCAGAAAAATGCAGACTTTTTTTATTTTACAGTCAAGATGAAGTATGTGAAAAACAATGCCACAAGTGCTAAACCAATTTATCGCCAGCTGTGCAAATAAAAACACTGTATTACTCTATATGTCTCTTAATGTGCACAGCAGCCATATCAATTTTGAAGGTACGGTTGGTCTACATCACGTTAGAAGGATTTTTCCAAGATTTTGTACGCGATTATTTAAATAGAGTAGCTCTGTAGGTGGGCATCCTAGGTTGGTGTGGGGTAAGGTCTAAGTTTTTTAGGCACCATGACAGGAAATTTTAAGGCATGTTGCCACCTGCCCTTAGGGCAGTTATTGGAGGTGTACGGAGATTCGGGCGTGTTTCTTTTTTTTTTCTTCTTCCTTTCTTCTTTTTTCCCCATTCTTATGTACAACCACTACCGTGTTGCTACACTGTGCGAAATCATACGTATTGTGTCTGTATCTGAATGTCACCTTGATAGCACCGCAGTTGCCGATTCCTATTCTCGCGCGCTGCTGACTCCAGTATGGCAGAGCATGCTTCGCCATTTAGTTAATTTGTAGTCTTTTGTCATATAGTGTTATACAGCATCCTCAGTCGTTGACACACCGTTTCGGTAAACAGTATGCGCAAGGTCATGCCACTAAAAAATGTCGACCTATGTGCAATGCAATGACTGCAATAACTCGGGTAACAAAGAAGTTGACCCTCGTGAATGAAAGTTTTGGAACTAAGAATTGCACCCCTGATATACAAGCAGCCATTCCAAGTGTCGATGACATTTGTTTCACCCAAATTCCGAAAAAAATGAATGAAAAGCATTTCGAAACTAAACGCTCGCTTCACGAATGGGAGCCCGCTATTGGAAGCTTCCATGCACCGCAACGCAAGCGTGGTAGAACAAGTATGAGCGAAAGTACTGCATCATCAGGCTTACTTTTTGTTACTTGGATGATGTTAAGGTGTCTACTAAATGGTAAAGCATCAAAAGCATACACATAACACGTGCAACAAACCCGTACAAACACGAACACGTACAACAAAACAAAAATTAGACACAGTGTTGCCGGACTTGCAGTTTACTTTGGGCTCTGTTGCGCTGCAGCGCGCAGCGCCTTGCGCGTGGCGCTTCGCTTCCATGTATGGAATGTGCACCGTGTGTTGTTGAATTCCCAATACTTGATTCATGTATTCAATACGAAGATGAATGGTCACTGATTATGTTTTTACGTCGCTAGCCAACTACAGTCGTATGTGGCTAATAAAACAACTGCGAGACACGCCGCGTGACTTCTGGTGGTGGTGTATCGTTCTTTACCAGGGATTACCAGTCAAAACATACAACCAGTCAAAGGATTCACCTGTGGACGTTTCGACTTGGTGGATCTTTTTACTTGATTGGATGTTTTGACACGTTTCAGCGTTCGGCCTGGCCGATGCAAGCGGTCTGCGTCGGACGGAAGTTCACACGTACGGTCAGCATGTGTGTGTGTAAGCATAACTTTTATATACATCGTAAGAAAGTACATTGCTTGGTTCAGATGTCGGTGGGCATCACGCCAACAGGAGCGATTCTGTCGATGTAAATTACAGAGCCGAACGCGAAACTCAGGTGCGTTAGGAGTGGTCGTTAGGAGCGTCATCGCTTTGCTGCTACTTCTTTGACCAGCCGCCAGCATAAAAACCAATATCGAGCACCACATTTACCTGCAATGCGTCTTACTTTCAGTACATTCCAACAGATCATCATTCTAACGAAAGACATACTTCACCTCATTGATTTGTGTACTAGGTGAAGCCCACAGCAGATATCGTCACGTCTTTCTCTCACAGTTCCGTACGCTAACATTGTTTCTGGGGAAAGGTATGTTCTTTGGGTCTTTGATACCCTGATGCATTTTCCACCTAAACAATTAACTGCTTTTTGTGTTCGTATAATAAAGTAAAGAGCTCGCGTGCTCGTTTGAATCGAGACTTCCTCTAGGACCATAAACACGACAGAACAATGAGCCACCTTTGTTGAAGTAATTATTGACAGGGCGGCAACTGTAACTTTTGTAGAACGCCGCCACCATATACATTAATAATTACTGCTAGTCGGTTGAAGTCAGTGGGTTAGTGCTGGCTAGACCGACCTCGGTGGTTCGGTTGGTAGCGTGCTCGCCTTCCTATCCCAACGTTGCGGGTTCAGTCGCAGGCGAGGGCATCAGCAGTTCGGTGGCAGCGGACTCAAGCACGCTATCTTTCGCGATGTTATGTAAAAGTGTGCCTTGTGTCAAGATCTTGGCGCATGTTACAAAGCCCGCAGCAAGGCAAAATTGTTCCACAGGGAGACAATTCTGGTGTCGATGATGATCATCATTGTTATTGCTATTGTTAGTGCTAGCCAGAAAAGAGGAAAAGAGAAAACAAAAATCTGCCCGCTCTCTGTTGTTTATATATACAACAAAGCTCCCCTCGCTCCAGAAATGCCAACTTTTGCTCTATTGTGCATCGAATCTGCACATTTATTGGCATATCCCAGGGCGCGTTACTCCGCCTTACTCCGCCCCCTAGTGTTGTCGAAGACGCAGTGAATTGCCTGCAAACCTGCGTGCAGCTCTGCAGCGCCATGGTGGAATGCGGACTGTACTCGTTGCCGTCGCCGACGTAAAGCGGCCTGGAAGCGGCTGCTTGCCAAGTGCTGCTTTCAGCACTGGAAGAACTTCCTGTTTGCCAAGTCCTTGTTCCGACGTGCTGTTGTAGAAGCGAAATCTAAATACTTCTCCAGTTACTACGAATCTCTTTCGCACAATTCAAATCGCGGTGCCCTCTTTAGATTCATGCGCTCAGTTCCACGAGTTCCTGACCCTCCCCGGACGGTGTCGAGGACGTTCGACGTAACCCAGCAAACTCAGCAACTGAATGTCATTGGCCGTGCTCTAGAGGTGCGGTTCTCGACAGCTCGCCCTCCCCACGGCAATCATCGTCCATCCTCCGAGATTCGCTCCTTGTGAGGTTCCGCTTGTGTCATGTTCTGAGCTGGACTCTATAATCAAGAAGCTACCAGACACCTCACCTGGACCAGACTCTATTACTGCTCGTTTCGTTAAATCTGCTTTCGAGTGTCCATCCAAAAGCATTTTTAGCAATTTTCAACCACTCCCTTGTGTCTTCTTGGATACATTCAACGTGGAAGTTATCCAAAGTAGTCCTGGTGCCCAAAAACGCTGCTTTGGGGCTCCAGGTG
>JARGYV010113632.1:0-12159 GCA_029532675.1 Ornithodoros moubata | reverse complement strand
AAAAAAAAAACAAGAAAGGAAACGTGACAGACGAATTCAAATTTAGTGGCTCTAAAGCGCATTGTAGTGGCGCAGTGACTAAAGAGCCCTTCACTTCGCTTCCTTCGCCTTTTTCTTTTGTGTGTGTGTGTGCGAGTTTTCTGTTTTTATACACTTATTTATTTTTGCATTTTTTTCGGGAGGCACTACGCTTAAAAAGATTTTAACGCTTTAAGATTTTAACGCTTTAAGATTTTATTTTTTGCTGTGCCTCAGAAACACAGTCGGACTAAAAGCGACCCTGAATACGCATGCGTTTTCAACGCTTTTCCGGAACGTGCGTTCAAGTGGCGGTGCAAGCACTTGAACCAAAATTCGTTCACTGTATCTCTATTCCGCTGTACTGTACTCGGGATGTAGCTGCGTGTGCGGGAATAAAACGAGTTACTGATTTATTCAAACAGCAGACGCCAACAACGGTCACTCTACAGCTGATTTGCATATGGCGTGATACATCAAACGAGCTATGCTGTGAATTTAAACCATGTGTATTAAAATCGCTTGAAACTGGTGAATTTAAGAAGCTCCCAAACAGTGACCCCTGAAAAAGAAATCGTTAATCTGTACGTTGTTTTAAAGAGTTGTTATATATTTGCTATAGTTGCTACAATATTTCAAGAGATTGAACCTGAATTTTTCACTCCTTGATATAGCCAGTAAGGAGGTGACTGTTGTAGTGATTAAAATAGTGTGCCCATCGGTGTCCAGAGCGTATTGTTTCACGTTCCTTGTATTAAAAAACAGTGTAAAGCATGAGACCGGTGTGGGATATATTTGTCTACCGGTGTCTATACTGCTTATCGTATAGTTCTGCCTGATTGCCGTATATATGCCGTATACCAACATGGCGACTATTACGGGAGAAAGGGTAAAAGTTACAGAGCTGTAAAAGTTACTCAAATAAGGTAGTTAACTTACGGTTACATGGCGCTAAGAGTAATCAAATTACAGGAAAAGTTACTGAATATAAGCGTAACTCAGTTACGCGTTAATTTCAGTTGCCGGTGTAACCGTAATCCGTTAGACTGGAAAAGTATTCATAGAAAAAAGACAAAAAATGGAGAGTGTAACTAAGTTACTTTCCGATTACTTTATTTTGTACCTGCAGTTAAGCTGGCATTTGAACAATAGGATTCTTACAGACTATGAAAATGTGTGCGTTTACCAATAGAAAAACAGCTGCCGTACGTACAATACATCTCGAGTCAATCACAGTCTGAAAGTAGTGAAAATTAGTACTGTCGGTAAAACAGGAGTACCCAGTAGTGACGGAATAAAAATGGCAGTGAAACCGCATAAAGCATTTGGAATGTGTTGTTTCCTTTTTTTCTTTTTTTACATAATAAATTAATGACTATACAGTACAATGAGGTATTGGATAGTGTTGGGCTGCCGTGGAACAAAACAGGAGTAGAACCAGAGAGCAAAGTTATCCCTGAGGACTGGTAGATGGTTGTAAATGTAACTTCAAAAACAACTGTTGCTCGAGTATAAGTGCTTATGTACGGGTGCAAGTACTGCATAAGCACTTAAACTTAGTCGCTCTTACTGCTTAGAGTTACAGTTACTGAACTTTGAAAGTATTGGGCAATTCATTACACAAAATGTAATTGAGGTAGTTTATTTCAAGTGCTCATGAACAGCCGATTACGCACGTAATGGTGTTTCGGATAGAAACATGTGAAGTGTAAATACTGTGAAAATTAAACAAATCATCAAATGGGTTCATCAGCAATTCTGTAGAATTCCAAAGTCAGGAGTAGTAGGGCAAGCTTGTTTTAGTTCAGGTTCTGCTGTTGAATGCAACCTTGAATGTCGAATGAAGTTTGCCTGGTTCGTTTAACAAGAGAAGAAGAAAGCGAGTTGGTGTAAGAGTGGTGGGAAATGCTGGTAGGCAGGGTATGTATTGTCTAAAGGTTGTTTATAATACTGAGGCACAAATTGCAACGCAGAGGGCTGAGCAAGTGGCATCCGAGACAATGCTGCGAAGGTCATGAAAGTCATGTTTTCGGGAAAGGGTCCAACCGATGTGTGTACAAGCCAACTACCGATGGAGGCTAAGTGCGAGGCGCTGCTGTCGCTGAGCATGGAAGCGGGAACGGTTACTGGCAGGGATGACTAGGAAACTGTCAGTGTGCATCCTCTGTACTCGGTTCTAGGACCGTAGGGACGCGCAGCCAGGCATCAGTTTTGAGATAGTTGGGCCATCTTATGCGGATATTAACTAAACTAATTAGCTAAAAAGGGGCAGTCATCAGCTGTAGAAAACATGTGTGTAGAGTACAGTATTAGGTTCTTTGCGGCAAACGTCATTTTCAGTCTTTCATTTTGAATGCATCTTCTGTCTTTCTCTCTGAAAGATCTGGATTTTGGATAGACCTGGCAATTACCTGAAGCGTGATTTCGGGAAAGACTGCCTTTCCCGGGATTTGGAGAGAGAGATACGGGTAGGACAAATCGATGTCTAGTTTTGAGCCGTGTGTCGTTCACTCCGTTCTGTTACATCAGCTCGCCTGCCTACATCCCTTCCTACACGTGAATGTTTCATGTTGTACTAGAATTATCAATATAATGCTATGTAGTTATGACAGGTACAGTTTGGAAATTGGGTCGTCGATGGTCAAAACCTTTGCAGTCCTTAACGAGGAAAAGGGGAGGGTTACGATTTCAAACCTTTCAAACCCTTAAAAGTAAATGGCATGAAAAATAAACGCTTAATGTTCACGAAATCTTCCCTTTGAAATAAACCATTTAAGGGTCCACCCTTTTTAAACCCGCAGTGCCAAAATGAATCGTTGTAACGTCTCACCGAAGCTGATGGACAATGTTGCATACAGCTGTAACTGGTTGGCAGTAATGCTTTTTGTGATCGTTGGCTGTTATAGAGTACGTAGATGATTCAAGATATGTGCGAATAATAAAATATTCACGAAGAAAATATTCAAGCGTTTTCCAAGACGCGCGCGGATACATTTGCGCAACAATACAAGATATTGCGACGGTGCATTGAGCTGTGAACGAGGCAGCTGCGAAGTGCATAACCATACGAATGTGGTATGCATTAACTTGTTGACCAAACCTTACCAGGAACCGACTGATATTGACTGTGGTTGGGCCCGCCCTACCTTGGAGGCCTGGCTACGCCACTGCTCACCTTATCCCACTGCTGAAGAGTTGATGAGAATGAGGGATGAATGATGAAGAACTAAAGTTGAAAAGCTAAGGCGATGTTGAAAAGCAGTTCATGCAAACAGCAGGACGCCTTCAAGACAGCGCGAGTAAATTGGGGAAGATGCCCTTCACAGTATATAACGAATAGTGTTTCCTTTTCTTTTTTACGTCATAGTCACAAATAATTACGCAAAATCAAGGCATTCGTATAAAATGTTAGCGAATAATGCACTATTCAACATTCGGTTTACTTTTCCAGAAACGGGGAAGCGGCCTGCATCATTGGAAGACAATAGCCCCGTCTCACCATTATTTGCGCAACGTATTGTGTGTGTGTGCGCGCGTTCCTTCCGCACAACTATTTTCTCTTCACATGGCCCAAAATTGATGCCCTGAGCTTTATCTTCCACCATTCTGTAGTTCAAAAAAGGGGTGGCTTGAGCAGGTCGCTGTAATATGGTTAGCAGGTATAGCGCCAAAAAACTCTACAGACGCGGGGTTAGACACAGAGCACACGCATTAAATTTGAAACTTTCAATATCAAGATGGACACATAGACAAAAGTAAGAGAACCACTGCGGGGCAGCCACAGCGTTCTTGTTATTTGTTAAAGTAAACACAAGCACACAGCCAGTGCTCCGACTCCAGGTTTATCGCTCAAAGCCCCGAAAGAGTAGCCCGGAGCGCCTCGCGTGGCAGTTCCGCTGTAGTTACCTATGTGTATGTATCGCTTTGCTATAATAAGGTTGAAAGAGAGTAGTTGATTGATAGTACTCCCTCTTCCAGCGACCTTGGCGTTTTTGCGCGCTACAGCTTTTTGATTTTGTAGCTCTTTCTTCGATAATCGTGCCAGCTTGAAAACTGGGCATACAAAGAACAGCGCGAATATACATAGCCGAACACTACGTACAGTACTTTAAATTTAATAGATGCCGAGATATCTATTCAATATGTAAGCACCCGCCGTCTGATGGCGTAGCCACAACTACTCTTGACTGAGAATAGATGGGAAACTGAGAGCGAAGATAAAGCATTCACCAAGGACGCTTATGTATGTACTTTATGTGCAACGGTCTTTTGTCATGAGAGAGCACGAGGCGAACATCATGTGGGGGCCTCAGTTTTTGGATGCAAGTGTCTGGGGCACTTTGTTCCATCAAATGAAGGAGACGCTGCTGCAAAATAGATCTTCTTTTGCGAGTATTTGCGTTGTATTTGAATGAAAGGCCCGTTTCCATATATCTATCTCATGTTCGTGGAGTTGAACAGTGGCGGCCACGGATGGTCCATGTACATCACCACTATTATCATCACCACCATCACTTCATACCCATTGTCACCGTCATTGAAGTTCACTGCGCAATGGAGTAGTGGGCCGCCGTACTCGCGACGAAATTCCCCATATCACCGTCATCTCATGTATTTGTTGTTGTTGTTCTACCTAGATGGTCAGAGACTGAGCGGGCCCCCACGTCCACTGCCGGTCAGTGAAAAGAACAAACATCCCCACGGAGATCAAGAAATCCCAGTCAGGGCGGGTACATAATAAAACACATAGGGCAGATAACAATATGCATACACAGGCCGTTTACCGTAGGAGACGAGGCTGTGGCCAGTTAAAAGAATATCCGAGAAGATTTTTAGTGGCTGAAACACGTTTTTAGCTCATCAAGGAGTGCATAAAAAGGTTGTGAGTGAAACAGTTTAACCAAGCAACACGTAATATCATCGCGATTTACGTTAGATGGCATCAAAGGGAGCTACGCGCTCGCTTGGACCGCTGGCCACTCCATTACAACTTACGTTACGAGTTTTGTGTACCACCATTCACTAAGAAGTATTTGTCTGCTACCAGTTGCATCGTAGGATTTCATTTCGCGGAGGTCCCGAACTCGGCCGCTGTGTCCTCACCCCTTCCCCACCTAAAAAGAGCCGGAAAACGAGACCATGGTATCCATGGTATCTCAGTTGCAGTAAAATACACTTACACCGTGCTATTCGTATACGGTGGCGGAGTCCGTAGAACTGCGCACAACTATGCGTTGTTAGCTCACAGATTTTCATGTGCGGAATGACAAAAGACGCAATGGTTGTCCGGTCAACGCTGGTAATTGGTACCGTACCACGCAACATGCGCCTAATGTTGTTTAGAGTACTTTTTCGAAAAGGGGAATGGCACACACAGCGGCCCTCGTTCACGTCTTTTGTGAAAAAAAAAGAAAGAAAGAAATGAAGAGAAAAGAATGGCGGATTTCGTGAGCGCTCGCTGGGCCCGGTTCTCTGTACGGCACTGTCTGCTACTAACCGTGCGAGGCGAGACTAAATATCCTGCACTCTGTGAACCTTGAGTCACGTTTGGGTCCTCAGTGAGTAGTACCATGAGCCAAAGCCAAGGCCGCAGGTACATCTTTGAAAATGGATGCAATGTCATGCGAAACAGACGGCTGTGACACAACCCAGATTAGAGCTACGGGTGCATTTGTCATAGAAAACTTCCTTTGTGTCAATTCAATCGTTACATAAACCTACGTATCATGCAGTTGAACTGCTGGTAGTACACACCCGAAAATACCAATTGAAGAATCCAGTTTCAATTACTTTTTTATGCAGTGTGAGTAAAGCACACTTGCATATAACAGAATTTCATTAACAGTTCAACTGCGTTCAGTTAACCTAGTGACCATCAGAGTATAATGGCATAGCTAACACACGCCAATTGCTTAATTTCTATCAATTTCCATACCCTGTTCCGGTGAAGTTGATTTCGTATTGCTTGTACTCACTGGTTCGTGACGCGCATTTTCGCCCTCATGCAAAATACGGTGTTCTAGATAAGTACTGTAAATCGTTAACTAAGCTGGACCTATTTACCGTCTGTCATTTCCAGCTTCCCTCATTAGTTACTGTATGAAGTACATGGTGAAGAAAACAGCACTTTTCTACGCGCTGTTATCTTGTGCGTGATGTCACGCTAGCTGTTATTCTTTTGTTATCCTACTATGACGACCTGCCACGGGTAGATGTGATGGCAGGGTTTACGAAAAAGGCACTTAGATACAAAAGAAACGAAACATTGCTAAGTGAGGACTTCGGGCCGGGATAATGACTTCCGCTGCTTCACGTGTGGGACAGCCGGTGCCACTGTCTGGCGTATGGCATGCTGTATATTGTTTCACTAGAACTCTTGTGCTGTGTCCTCCCGGGTAACGTGCCTTCGGAGGTGGGAGTGTCATCCTACATAGATGAACAGAAAGTAGGTTTTCTTACAAAGTTTTCTTCAGTATGTGTTGCAGATTTCTCATACCACGTGGTTTCGAAGCGCACCACCATGCAAGATACCCTTTTTGCCGGGCACTCACAAAACGGAAAAATACATAAATAAATACGTTGCTCACCACTTTGTGGTTCTGTGGAAGCATCGACGTACGTAATACTATAGTGTACGATCGAGGTATGCTGGTCCCCTTACAGGTTTTGGAGAACACATCGCAAGATGTGTTATCTATATGCATACTAAGTAGGGTGTGCACATCTATACGATACGAGTCACCTAAGAAATAACGGCATCGTAAATAATGACGGCATTGGTAGGGAGATGAAGAACACTGTCTACAACTTATACCTTATTAGCAACACTTTCGATTACATATGTGCCGGGGAAAGGGGATAGCAACTTAGATCATTCGAAGCACAAAGCGATGACAATGATCAGTTACCTGCAAGACTAGTAGTACGCGATATGCTAAAATTGCGTGAAATGATGCCGGGCTAGTGCACGCCGTAGCACGCCGGTACCAATGTGTCACGAAGAGTACGGAACGTGAAGCGCTAATGACACTGTTTACATGCTGTGAGCAGAATTGAATGCAAGTGGACAACGCAAAAAGATATTTGATAGAGAAGATGATACTCGTGTACGACGCACATTGTGATGCATTGTCACAAGTAGTCCATTGCTGAAAGACGAACATTATAAAATGAGCTATCAGTCGTTGGTTTTCGGCGGTTTGATTCCTTGAAACTCCATGGACCTTCGGACAACCTTGTTTATTAGCCCAACACCATCCGGACATCGTGTTCTTAACAGCCACAGGCCTACTCAGCACGCTGTCTTCTCATCTTCCTAGGTTTTCGGTTATAGTTCATCATAATCCACCCCTCGTTTATAATCATTCCTGGGCGTAATGAGATAGTGTTACTGCTGTAAGTAGACTGTCGTAGCAGTGAAACATACTATCTCCATCGTCACTACGTATCTGCAGTTGTTGCTGCGTGTGCAGAAGATTTCTTTCTTTTCATTTTCTTTTTTTTTTTTTACATGTTAGCTAAGGTCTCAATAAAAACGTAACCACACACTGAATAAGTGTTTGTGGAATGAATGTTTTCTGATCTGATGCTCAGCTTGCATCGTTACGTGACGCTGCCGGTAATTACTGGCACATCCTCAATATGTCTTGTTTCGGTTCACTTTCCTGCAGTGAATATGCATTTCCCATCCTCATTAGCAGAATGAAACTTCTTTACGAGGTGTATCCAACAGCATAACGTTAGGCATAAATGACGTTTAAAGCCATCACAACCGTCAGTTACGCCGAATCCAATACAGCGCTCGGCGACTTTAGGTACCCTGGGAATGCTACACAACAAAAGCCGCTCAAAGACGGTATGGAAAAGCAATCGCGGTTTCTCGTTTATCCCGCCGTATGTTAAAATGGAAAAAAGTATGACCGTTGAGATTTAAAAACGTGGCTTATCTTCGAAAGAAGTTTTAGGAATTGAATGATTGATGGTAATTAGTACTGATAATCTATAAACGGTATATCCGACTGAAAATTCTTTACATTTGCATTAATGTTTATACCTATATGTGTGATTGAAGATTGATTCTTGTATATTTACAAAATTTACATACCTACATACACTTCCTTGTTTCAATGTGCACTGTGTATGTACCTTATTCATTGCAATATTCATTCCACGATCATTAAGGGTTCGGTTAAAAGTATCCCAGGCATCACATGACGCTCAGCCGACATCAGTACAAGGCAGAGTATTGTAACCTATGTTACGCTCGCAGACGCAAGGGACACCGGAGTGGAATATTTCGTCGCTATGGTGGCACCCTATCCATTCCGAAAATTTTGAGGTATGCAGTTGTGGGAAATGATTTGGACAAGCGAAGAACTACACCCAGCACATTGATCCGTAGCCTTGCACAGACGTAAGTAAGACGTACACTTTGTTTCTTGACCTACGTGCTCGCGCGACCCATCTCCTCGGCACGACGGAGCACGAAAAAAGCTGCTTGCATAGCATTTGCGTCTACCACAAAATAATCACTGTTTCATAAGGGGCACCAATATTTTTTCCTGCGGCTTCACAAAGCAATTGAGGATGAGGCGTACTGTATTTATGACCTGTACGCCTTTGGCATTTTCGCAGGCTTTAAACTCGCTTACTTCGCAGTTTGGCGACGCTAATAAAAAGCTAGCTTAATTTGCATCGTGCTACCAGCAAAATCGGACTCCGATATGTTGAAAACAATTCAACGGTTCCTAAAGCTGGCAATAATGCCTCCGAGTGACTTGTTTGCGAAAGAAGAATCGTACTATGCTTTTCAATCGTCGATCCCGTGCAATTATCGATTAAGGCTGAACGGTAATACTAAACCGACGATATTGTGACTTTTATCTCGATATTGTCACTTTTCCCGGCTAGCCGTCATAATGTCACACATATCAGTCCAGTAATAAATTATGCAATACCTCAAAGAAACACATCTGTTTCTTTTCAAATTCGTTCTTGTTAGAGGAGTGACATAGAAAGGAACCGTAATATTATGTGGATACACAGGTCACCCAGTTCGTCTCAAAGCATACGTAATTCATAGACGAAGGCGAGGGGACTAGATGAAATGAGCTGTAGGTTTCCTTCCATAGGGCTGCATCTTATGTGCAAGCGATACTCTGGGGTAGCTTAATTTACGCACTCCTACATGACGGACGTTCCTGCTGCACAGCTGAGAGTGCCTCAGGTCTACACCATACTGCCTATAGAAACAATGTTTACTTTCGTTGTCAAACGAGTGCTCGCATTTACGAGTATTCTAGAGTAAAACACTTCGCAGCTTTATAGAGACAGTACCACTGGTGTTAACCGGAAGATGTTTATCTGGAACCCATCGGGACGAAATCTTCTCTTCTCTTACCCGTTCGCTCGCATTTATTTATTTATTTTTAAACTTATTTTTAAAAAATAAATATTACTTACCTGTCCAGGGTGCAGACTCTATTAAGCCGTAATAAAAAGCACTAAGCTTTATCTGTTTATTTCATTGATTATTATTTTTACCTCACTTCACTTTATTATGGACACTTAATATTGTTGTTTACTTACACTGGCACACTTTACGAACACCAATGCAGTTCGCCAAAGACCTTAATTTATTTTTACTTTATAGAGGTGCATGTTGTCACTTGTTTTCCCCTTCGTTGTTATTATTAGTTATTATTATTTTTTCTATTCTCTCCCATTTATTTGCTGGCAAAAGAACAAAAAGAAACGTTTTTGACGAAGGATGCCTTGCAAACAACACTTCAGTTGCCTGAACCTCATGATTCCCTATTCCACCACATAATTTACAGGCCTGTGCTTCACGTTAGTGTGTATATGACCAAATTATGGAGTATTCCAAATGTAATTGTCTGTTCATTCTGCATCCTAAAATAGCTTCGCTTGTTTCCAAAAGTGAATCATTGACTCACTCAAGTGTGTTGCCAGCCAAAGATCCACTTTCGTTTACATGATCCACTGTAATATCGCCGTATGCACATATCATCACGCTCGGCCTCTATAGATCCTGCACTTGTATACCGAGCAAACAGATCGGTTCTATCGCTGTCAGAAGATTAAACATTACAGGAAAGATGGAAGTGGGAAACATCTCGTACGCCAGCAAGGGTCCACGTAATTAGTGTTGTTTACTCCCTCTGTTTACCGGTTGAAGTTTACAGTGCGCTCACCCGTCACCCTGTTCAGATAGTTTCATTCCAGCGTGGGTTTCAAGACTGTGAGGTGTGCTTTCAGGAACATTTCTATTATATCCGGTATAAGCTTCGCTCCGCTACATGTGCGTGCGAAAGTTATTTGTTTTAATCTTCACCTGTTTATTTGCATTACGCTGTCACTACTTAAGTCTGAGCATTACATGCTGTGAACAGAATGTGTGCATCTACTGGTAGAAAATGAGCACTCTCTGAGTTCAATAACATATAGATGAATCTTACCAAATCGCTCCCTTTAAATACAAACATGAAAATTTTAGCAAATTTCAAAGCATTCGCTCTAGAGGAAAGACCTTTTCTGCAGACATCGCTACCCTTCCGCTAGCCCATTGTCCGACTTTGATATGCCACTCTGAATGCGTAAGGCCTCGGACAACGACTCCGACAAACTTTTGCAGCAAACTTTTGAAACTTTCCACCACGTTTATATGCGCCCTCGATGAGCACTCGACATAGGAGGAAAGAAAGTAGGCTTACCCTTCCTGCAGGAGTAGAGAAAGAGCAAGTGACAGAGCAGAAGAAGGCTATCACGCGCACAAGACGCATAGCTCCACTGGCGTCGACCATGTTCGGTGGACGTCCGGGTCGCAGACTCTGAGACGACCGTCTGCGCTCAACGCTCCAAACCGAAACCCAGCAGCCACCACTTCTGCTCCCAACGGACGACCCTTCCGCCCTCTCGCGCTCGCTCACTAGCTGAGGGGCGGATCACATGCAACAGGCCGCCGCGCACGCAGACGCTCTTTCTTCCTTCGTTGTTCTGTTGCTTCTATACTTCGGCCCGACCTAGCCACGACGCTCCCGATTTTTCTAAATGATTTCAGCTACATGCACTGCGCAAATACAGCCCAAAGTGATGCTGTTTGCCGACTGATGAAAATGATTTTAAGCTGTGTGTGTGCTTTGTGAACATGTGCACAGCGTTAATTATTGAATGGCTTGAACACTGGAGGCCTTAATGTTGCTGTATGTTGTATAAGATGCTCATGGTATAGGGCAGTGTGTTTTAAACCCGTGTGAAGTAAATTTCTATGACATGAAAGTAATACCGTGCGAGATAACAATTAGATGAGCGTATATCATGATAATTTCATGACGTCGTGTGCTGATAAGTTTGGGGTCTTACGCGACATGAAAGGCAGCGACGTTTCTTGAACTTTCCCTTTCTTCGTGACATGCATTAATTCATTACAGTTATCAAAATATGCATATACAAATACCGCAGAGAAAGTGGTATTTAAAGCAAAAATGCAGCAGAGTTGTCTGACAGCTGAACAAAAACAATAATATAAATAATAATATTTATTCAATAACACATGTAAAGTGTGCGAACCTTTCTGATGGGCGGTAGGATCCGACCAGGATAGTGCCACAACATCTGGGGCTTTTCTGGGATTACTCTGGGAGAGTCTGATGAAATAAGTATTGAAGACGAGCTTTTATGTTGTCGATGGTGCTATGTGTCTAAGCAGCGGTCGTGGTGATTGGTGGAAAGACCACTGGACTACCAAAAGGTGACTAAAGGGTCTTGACTGAAGGCGCTCAAGAATAGACCTCTTCCCAAGGAACGTCACAGTGACGTAGCCATGACGTCTGGTAGACAAACCGAAACCGAAAAGATAGCGGCGCCGACTGGCAGAGCATAGGATTATCACTTATAATTAGGGTTCCGGGTTTTCGGATTTATCCGAAAAACTCCGAAAAACGTACGCCGGTAAAAAATTACGCAGTTCGGATTTATCCGAAAAACTCCGCTTCTTGGAGATTCCGTTGGGTCGGAATTCCGCAGAACAATGTGTTCCTGGATAACCGGTCCATTCTTCTTGACCTCCTATTGTGTCCCACTGTTCTGAGTCATTCCCACTGCTTGAGAGTTCAGCGCCCC
>JARGYV010113630.1:0-34213 GCA_029532675.1 Ornithodoros moubata | reverse complement strand
ATTATGCCTATTTTTACGTTTTGATGCCTGAACTGAGATGTTTCGGGCCTTTTATAGGCGCCTAAAATCGTTATTTTTAGAGACTGAACATCCGGGGCCTACTTATAATGCATGCGAAGTACTTTTTGTGTGTGTGTGTGTGCTCCGAACTTTTCATCAGTTAGTATCTGATTTCTTACCACTAGATTATTTTACTAATTTATTAGTTCTAGTCTACCATACTCGCGTCGCTGCTGTCGCATTTGACGTCACTTGTTTACAAACAGGAAGAGGTCTATTGCCGAATGGTGTGAAAGTTCTTTACTGCTACAGTGATAATCACGAATAATGTAAAAAATATGCGAACAGTGAAGTGTATTCTCAATTACTGATCATACTTCGTACAAGTAAAGATGCCACCTGTTTCGGCGGAGAGACATGCATTTTATACGTATCTAGTCATTACTCAATTATTTTCTATGCCTTTCTTTGTAAGCCAATGCTTCTTGTTTACGATATCTATGAGATGTCCTTGAGATATAAGAGATGGGACGAACCACAACGTCCTGATTTGGACGTAGAGAGGATGTCCGAAAGACGTCAAGGATGTTTGTGACGTTCACGACCTTTCTGGGATGTCTCTGGGAAATTTGTGGTTTACTGGGATATGGAGCATTTTTTGTCCGTTCTGACCCGTTTGATATGAGAATTGGCTCCAGAAAACGATTTTGTTTACACAGAATTCAACGCAAGCGCAGGGCGCCGCCATTTTCCCCGTCATATGACCCGCTACGTTTGCGATGACGTGTGACCACGAGCGTCCCGAGATCCCTAGCGCATGCAGGGCACGCTTTTCTATACACTCTAAAAACAGAACTTCACCGCATAACACGGCGATGACCAATAGCTATTCCGAATGATATCTTTTACTGATCCTATTTGCTGGAAACGGTGGGCGTACGCCTTTTTGTGACACTGCATAAGTGCCACAAAAAAGGCGTACGCCCACCGTTTTTAGCAAGTGGCGTCGCTGAAAGGTATCATTCGGAACGGCGACTGGTCATCGCCGTGTTATGCGGTGAAGTTCTGTTTTTAGAGTGTATGGCAAGTGGCTCAAGGTCCATCCATTTCCCCATGTATTTCTGCCTATTCCCAGTGTCAAATCCTAGGGGCCGCCATGTTGTGCCCTAGTGTGCTACCAGTCCAACCAATCCAACCAATCTCATCTATAACTCATCCCCCTTCTTTTGATCCGTTGTAAACAATGAACATGGCGGCTTTTGAGTACTTGAACTTTGCAGCAGCGTACGTGTCACTTCGTTTAATTTTGTCTCCCCGGACCCATAAGATACATCGATTTTTACCACTTCTGAATCTAACTGCTTACGATGTCAATTTTTTGCATCGCATCAGAAGGACAATGACGAGTTATAGACTGGATTGGTCGGATCGGTTGGATCAATAGCGCACCTAGGGCATAAGATGGCTGCCGCCGGCATTTGACGCTGGGAATAGGCGAGCTTGGGCCATCTGCTCTATGGAGCAATGTATTGGAAGGCCCACCTGTGGCTGAAATACACGAGAAAATGGCGGACCTTGGGCCAAGTTGCCTGTAGGTTCGTCATAGAAGAGTTTAGCAACGTCATTAAAGTATTCAATGGCTTTAATTATTAGTCAGAAACCGCAATTCATCAAAATTATTTAACAAATTACAAATGAATTCAAATGATGTGAAGACTATTAGTCAAAGCCATGTTATGCCGTCAGGGGTACCAAGGGAGCGTTGATGTCACAGCCTTCCTTCTCGGGAGGGCAACAGTTCTAAGAGGGGAACTTCAACCCATACCACAGCGAGAAGCAATCAGCATTCGCAATGATACCGTTCTATTTATTTACTGGGGAAAAACAGTAGTCGTTCTACTTTTTTTTTTTCGCGACAGTGTCGTTAAGTGTCACAAAAAGCCACCAGCCTACAGATTTCCACAGATTAGGTCCGTGATTGACATTATTCTGAATGCTGATTGATCTCAACATGTTATACGGCACAACCCTGTTTTTAGTGCGTACACCGTGCGTTCGTAATTCAGTCTCCCGCTGCTTACAATGTTTCCTTGTTCTACAATGTTATTTTCCCTTGCGTTTGCGTGGGAAAAAGTAGTGCACTTAGCGCCAACCGTCAAACAGAATGATATTTTCCAGTGCTTAGATTTGTTGAAAACCTCATGGGAGGAGCATACTTGGACCATCTTATTTTGTCCCAGTTTGCTCCTCCCATAAGGGTTTCAACAAATCTAAGCAGTGAAAAATATCATTCTGTTTGACGGTTGGCGCTAAGTGCAGTACTTTTTCCCACGTAAACCCAAGGGAAAATAGCAGTGTGTGTGCGCGTAATTTTATGTTAATCGTTACGAAAAGGCGTAGGCCTACCAGTGTTCACAATTCATAGCAGTGATGGCTATCACTTTGCAGCGTGGTTGGTTCCCAAGGTGTTGTGAGGTGAAGTTCTGTTGTAGAGTGTAGTAGAGAAGCCCTACGTATAGTCCCTTTGCGCTCAAGTGTGTGTACGAGGTATGGTGCTGAGTCGGTCTTTGATTAAGACACTCGAAAAGCACCTGAACAAAAGAGTAAACAGGGAAGCTTACAGATTACAACACAAATCATTAACCTAGAACAATGCATATGTATCTAGTAGCTATGCGCAAACCACCCCTTTGTTCGGGCTGCTATTGTTCATTCTAAATAGAACTTCACCGTACCGAAAGGCGAAAAGCAACTGCCCCTGACTACGCTGATTCACCTTATTTGTTGCAAACGGCATATGGGCGTACGCCCTTTTGTAAAGGCGTACAATATATCATACAATGCTTACAGACGTCACAAGGGCACGTTAGTGAATAGGGGACATTCTTATTGCGTTGTGGTTGGCTGTGAACGGCTGTGAACTGCTGAATATACTCGCTCTATTCAGTCACATCACCTTGTAACAGCATCCATGCCAGACTTGCCATGCAAATGGAAAAAAGTAAACTCACGTGCGTGCAACCTGTCACTTCCTTTTGTTTCCCCACTGCCCATCCGCGTTGCCGTCTAATTTGGAGATGGTGCTTTATAAGATTCCTAACACATTGGTCAAGCGCCTAGTGAAATATTTTCCAATCAACTGGAGAGCGGGCTTTCGAATTGTTTTTCTGCCGCACTATTTCATTCCGCGAAAGCACATTTTGCGCCCTTTTGCAGGAGTTTCGAGTTTGACAGTGGCGCTGGTAGCGTACACTCTAAAACCAGAGCTTCGTCACATAACACGCTAAGAGCCAATTACCAGTCGCAGTGACATCCTTTTGTTTCCTTATTGGTGGTAAACGGTAGACGTACCCCTTCTTGTGGCATTATGCATTTATGCATACCATGTGCGTACCATTTTCCACCAGTCAGGGCAGTGAAGTATATCATTTTGTATCGGGATTGGTGCCCACGTGTTGTGCGGTGAAGTTCTGTTTTTAGTGTTACGCTCTAAAAACGGAACTTCTCCGTATAACGCGGCGTAAACCAATCCCCATTCGGAATGATATCGTTGGCGCTAGTGATTCGGAAGGTGCCCCGACTGCTCTTTTCACGACAACTGACGCTTATCCAAATCAGTAATCTGTTGTTCTTCGCCCGACGCATTTTCTAAAACCACGATAAGAGTATCGCAAGATAATTGATTCCTACGGCGCTCTCGTGCTGGGTAATGCAGATCACTTGTACAGTAAAGTCAGAAAATGACGAAGATAACATGGAGCTTTCATCCAGGCTACCTGAAGACTCGCTTGGGCGTTATGACCACCACGGAAATGGTAAGTGTTATTACATGAGCATGTATTGCTTGCCGATGACACTGAAGCTGCTGATCTTGGTCGTTAGGAAATTTGTTACATTCTTTGCGGTTTTAGTGTCGTTTTATTCGTCGGTAAAGGCGGCCATGTCTCACGCACGAAAGACCTTTTGTGAACTGTCGTGTGGGGCAAGATTTCTATTACCAGATAACGGGAATGGCTGAAGAGAACTGGGTCTGCTTCTGACCAGTCAAAAACGTTTCTTTTTCTTTTTACTAATCAAGGCAGCGAACGATTACGTCTTGAATGCTGATTGTATCTCACTGTATCGTATGCGGTGAAGTTCTGGTTCAAGGATGTAGCTGCTCTTTCTAGTTGGTCTTTACCGAAGCAGCACGTTATACTGAATGTTGGGTGAATTAGGGGTGGACGGATTGATCCAGATTGCTTTTGTAGCTCGCAGCACGTCAGAGAAGCAGCAGCAGAGTGATGATAAAGCACATGACGACGCACCTTGGTGAACGGGACATTCAGTACATTGTGCTGCTTGGGTGTCTACATGCGTCGCCTTCTGTGAATCAAACAGAAAAGTGATAGCTGAATTGGAGCAGCTACAGAGCGACTTTCTGCGCAACGCCGCTGCAGAGATGTATAAACCAAAGCAAATGCGCCTCTACCGAAGAAACGTCAGTGTGACGTGCGTCATGACGCGATGGACACAGACACGGGCCTACATCTCTGAGTGGTATATCCTCAAACGTGTACGTCGTTAATACGTTAAGCCCCGTCGTTAACCCGTTTTCTATCGTGGGCTGGTCACTGCTTCTAGCAGGAAGGAGGAAGATTATAACAATCCAACATCCATATTCCATTTATCGCTACCAATGTCCCCGAGATGCTAGTCTGGACCCCCAGAATTTCTTCGCACTTTTTGCTTTTTTTTTTGGCACTATTAATGTCGGCGCTTTTAAACACATTTTTATTTTTCATTTTTTGTTCGCCCTTCAGGTCCTGGCGTTTTGCATCCTCGCGTTTTACTGGCTGAGAGGCTGCGCATTCCTGTTGGCCAGTGTGGCGTTCCTTAACGCGAGCAACAACCTGTACATTTGGCTCTCCGCCCTGCTAACGAATGAACACGTTAGGATACCCATATACGTAAGCGTGTGTTTGTTTTCTATCTCATTTCAATTCGTGTCGTTGGTGCACTCTAAAAGAGAACTTCACTGCATAACAGGGTGATAACCAATCATTGTGAGCGTGCAGAAAGGTATCTTATGACACAAAACAAAAAACCGTACACTGTTATTTTCCCTTGGGTTTGCGGGGGGAAAAGTAGTGCACTTAGCGCCAACCGTAAAACAGAATGATATCTTCCAGTGCTTAGATTTGTTGAAAACCTTATGGTTTTCAACAAATCTAAGCATACTTGGACAAGATAAGCTTGTCCAAGTATGCTCCTGTTTCGGGGTATGTACTTATTCTGCCTCCTTTTCAGAACACCATTTTTCACGGGTGTTCAGCCTATTTGTACATCATCATATCCGTAATCTGGTTCGCGACAGAGCTTCAGAACTGGAAGGAGACAATATGGGGGATTGCCGCTCATGTGAGTCTGATACATCTTTGACACAAATTTCACGACTTGTAAATTCGTCGAAAGACAGCCCCGAATACACATCTGATTATTTGAGTGGCGCTAATCGAGAGGATGAGAATCCGTTCAGCTACGGTTCCATGCCAATCCAGAAAAGAAGACGAAGAAAAAAAAAAAAAAAGNGGTTCCATGCCAATCCAGAAAAGAAGACGAAGAAAAAAAAAAAAAAAAGCTGTTACATCTAATTAGGACACATGAAAAATTTGACACAGTCCGAAAAATGCAAAACTTCACGGTCAGAAGTAAGCGTTACCCAGAATAATATCTTTCACTCGCTTGATCTGTTGAAAATTGGTGAGGGCACCGAGTGACATCATGCACATGGGGAATTTACACGACGCTAATAGGCCTCGATCGCTCCCGATTCCACCTATTCCAACGAATAACACGATCTTGCCCTTTGCTCCGTGTTTGAGTCTTCGATAGTATAGGAAGCTACGAATGTAACATGAGGTATATCACTGATCACAGACAGACTGACATTCTTTTTTTTTTTTTTTCAGGGTCTGGCAATAAAGGTTGGGATCACTCACACCATTCACGCTGTCTGTGCTGCCCTCGACAAGATATGAATTTATTCATGCCGTACTCTTTCTGTAGCTCACTGTTGATCGTCGGCATGGTTGCTTGTGAAGGAACCAATGTAGGGAAAGAGTTTGCAAGGAGGGCGCGCAGTGACATCTTAAGATTTAATGATTTTATGTAAACCTTATTTATAGTTTGAAAGCTACTGAACTTTAATGTGTTGCGCCACGGTGAATGAACAACCGTCCTTGTGAATTTCACTAGTGTTATCATCAACCTTGTGCGGAACAATGACTTATTAGAGGCATGAGGTAGCCTTACGTGTGTGTAACAACCTAGTAGACATAAAAATTCAGAAACGTTGGAATGACTTCTTAGGTCTCTTCGTCAATATTCCGTCACACTAGGCCCGTTAGGTGAATCGACCGGATCCCGTTATTTATGCAACTACACGTTGGGGTGAGCGCCATATGTGGACGAAGCCATTTGTTTACATAGTCATCCCTCCACAAGATTTGCGTGGGATATCTTCTAACATTTTAATTAATATAGTACTAACGCAAATATTAAATAGAAACAGAAGCATGGAAATGAAAATTCGATATTAAATAACAACAATAATAATTAATTAATACTTGTACACTAAAAGTACTAACATTAAATTTCCATCACCAGTTGTTCACCACAGCATGCTTATAGTTATGCCTGGTTATAGTTGATTTCGGGTGCCACCTCCACGCATAAAAGTTGTAGGGTACGCCTTATCAAAAGCGGGTAATTTGATACCTATTAATTAGCACCCCCCTCCAAGGAGGAAAGAAAATGAGGAAGAAGAAAACGAGGATTTTTTGCATACTACTAATGACGTCACATGGCGTAATATGTCACCTGACTGTGACGTCACAACACAGTCATCCGTCCATAGCAACGAACCTCGTCCTGCAACGGTGTACCCCTGCAATGGTACCCCTAGTAACAGCAAAGCTCTGACAATAGTAACGAACCAAAGAGACAGACAATGTCGTCCAACTCAGCCATGGTTTTCTGCATAACATTCAATGCTTGTATCTCCTCAGTGCCTGGGAATGTTACAAGCAAGCTCGATATATGTTGTGACTTGCCGTAGACGGTTACGAATTCATTCTTTTAGCGATAGATGGCGCTGAGACCATCCGCAGCTTCTCACGTCATGATCAGGAGACATTTGGCTACTATGAGACTGAGACTACTATAGCTGATGCTTAGGATTTTTGCCAATGGATACATCAGGACTATATTGCCTTTTTTGTATTCATCTAAGTCTGACTTTCACAACAATGATGTTATTTCTGTATAATGTCTATTGCAGTCGTGACCTGTTTGCTATGCCAGTAGCAGTTAATTAAAAGAAGGTCAAATAAAAAGTGTGTCTGTCTCTTTTGTTCGTTGCCCTTGTCGCAACTTTGCCCTGACTAGATGTACCAATAACCATGGCTGTTATTGGGCGTGGTTCATTGCTATGCCCAGATCGCTGTGCTGTGACGTCACGGCTTTATGACGTCACTGTCACATGACGTATGACGGCATATGACGGCAATTCTTAGTATGCGAAAATGCTCGTTTATTCCCCCTCTTTTTCTTTTTTTTTGGTTGGGGGGGCTAATTATTTAGGTATCAAATTACCTTCTATTAATAAGGTCTAGTATCCATAAGAAGGGCTTGGGGTGCGCATAGAAACGCTGTCAAGACTGAGGGGCGGAGAATATGGTGAAATAAATAAATTTTCTTCCACATGGAATATAAGACGTTATACTTTTTGCTTTCCACTGAAAAACTTCCCTTAAACGTGACTGTAAAGCATTGTCTTCATTACACATATGGCTGCTGCAAGTTGCACGATATGTAGATCACAACCCAAATATGACATCCATGAGACGTTATGGAGTAGACCAGAAGCAGGTATCTGGTTTCCACTGTTCTTTGTATACTGCAGAGATGACCTTGAAAGGATATTTATTTTCTAATGCTGTATTATGCTATAGAGATATCCCAAATTGGACGCTAACGTTCGGATGAAAGTTTGGAAAACGTTTGGATATTCACTGGACATTTGTGGTTGTCTAGGATATAGTGAGTCTTGTGCAGACTTGGAAGGTATACCACAAGGTAGTACATGAAAGCAGTCTCCATGGGAATATTTATTTCCTAGTTTTGGTTGTTAAGGGTGCAACATCACAAATTTTTGTACCAATACCTTCTGTAATGTATTAGAAAATGAAAAATTACGAGGACAACACAACAGGGTGCCGTAAAGCCTGCTTCGTCTGTTAAACACAGTTGGAGAATCTGACATGCACTAATAACCTTGGGTATTACACAATGACCTCCACGAGGTGCTGCATATATATAAGAAGTGATACCCAAGGTGCGAGTAACTTTTCTTTTTTTTTTTAAATAGTCATGCAATTTCAGATAAAAGCATCCTTTCACGTGTAAAAAAAGCAAATAAACATTAAAATTTATGTGTAAATGTAAGTTAGGCATCATCAAAATCAAAAGCAGTTGAGGGGTAGCCGACCTTCACTGAGCCTAAAAAGCAAAAAGCGCAGTCACCCTTTCGCGCGAAACTTTGACTTCTTGATGACTCTTGACGAACTTGTGGCTCAGCATCCAGACCAAGCACATGAAGCTGACGATGGTGCCTTGGTTGCTGCTGGTGTTTTACGATTTTGGCTGTCAATGAGTTCACAACAGAATATAAAACAGACTGACGAATAACTGGAGTTGCCTGACCGAAGTCTTACAAACGAATCTGTACGCTAGATAGAAGGAACATGTCCTTGACTCAAGTTCGTTGAAATCCCTGTACAGATGAAGCCTGAAAAGCCTGTGTTATTACTCGCCTCCTATACTACTGGCACTACACTGAGGCTAACCAACGCCGATATATGTTTTGCGACGGTAGAGGAGAAGTAAAACAGTGGTGAGGACTATAACGGCACTCGAGTAGGAAAGGTTAGAGTGTCCTGAGAAGTGTCGCCACCGTCCTTGCGAATTTGTGCAGCTTGCTCTCATCTTGAATAATAATAATAATCGATTGTCATGCGTGGCGAGACAGCTACTTTCACTTAGAATTCTTCAGTTTGAATAACACGGGTGGCAGAGATGGGCAACAAGGTAACTAAACTGTGGTCGCATAGGTCACGACGAGCACAGTAGCGATTTATTTCTTCCAGCCTGTGTTTTAAACAACTAAGTGATGAACATGCATTATCCTGGTGACTTTTACCCTTTCTCTAACGAGCAGAATACGCGCGCGAACGAGAATACGAAACGAAGGCACTAAAGGGAATCAGAGGAGGTGGGAAAAGAGAGAGAAAAAGTAGTGGAATGGTCACGTGATGACCTCGCTGGCGCCGGGTAGTTTCCGTAGATGACAACCGACCCATCACAATGACCACATATCATTCCCACTTTCTTCTTCTTTTTCTTCTTCTTCTTCTTCTTCCTCAACCTCCTTCCTCCAACTTTCTCCCTCAGTGCACCCTACAATTAGAGACAAAAGGAGGCCTGCCTTAATGGCTAGAAATCACGTTACAGATAACAGTATACACCATCATCAGTACACAGGATATCATCTACCATATCAGACTGCGGAGACTGAAGTGGCAGGTAATCAGCTGTCTCGTGCACACATAGCGATAGATAATATAAGAACATCCCAAGCGGCACTGAAACTGGGTGCAATAGGGGTGGACGGATGGATCAAGGTTGCTTTTGAAGTTCGTTTGAAACGTCGACTTTTAAATTTCCTCAAGCTGCCCCTAATAAATATTTTTCTATTACTCCCGCACAACTGCTGTCCGCGCTTCATTTTCCTGTTTGCTTATATATTTACGCGTCCGTCCGACCTCCTCCTCCACAGTTCTTGCATATATATGTATATATATATCATTCTTATATACATATCATTCTTATTCGCTATAAGATACATGATATATATATATATATCTTATGTATCTTATAGCGAGGCATGCTGCTGTGGATGTCAGAGGCTTTACTGCGCTATTGTCAGGAATGCAGATATATACGTGTTATAGCGGGGCCATTGGTACTACCACGGTCCTTCAATATTCTCTCGAGAGAGTATTGAAGGACCGTGGTACTACACAACCTATCAGGAGGGCAAGTGTCACCCAGTTCAGACAGTACGATAGGTTGCATGCTGATGAATGATGACATCAGACACATGCGAAATTTGTGCCTGCGCCAACACTTCGCGTATCGATCGTCATACGTTCCTACAACAATAGAACCAGACGGAAAGTCTGTCTCGCTTTAGATACAGACAACGGGTGATCGACAGTATGTCGTACTTGTTTGTCACGGTATTTACCTTCGCCACTGAATTCTGAGTACTGTAGCGCCGTATGTGCCACTCACCAAGGAGCGCCTGATACGAGATGATTAGTCTGCCGAAGCATCCGGAAGTAGTAGAGATAAACAGGCGTGCCCGAAGCCGGATTTCTACCAGCATGTGACGTTTCACCACAGAAAAACGAAATTGGGAAAGCAGAAAGACGAAAGGAGGAATCCATTGAAAGAGCTGGGCAGCATCTCTTGCAATGATGGAATTGATTGGAATTTGGAATGACAAGTGTTTCATTGTAAAATGGGCTGGGGATGTACTTTGCCACGAGACGAACACAATGCCGGACTCGGCAAGAGCCTGACGTCAAAGAACTGCTACCATGCTTGGGATGCTTGACTGTAAAATATAATTATTTTGCAGTAATAAATACAGTACTTCTGCAACGACAGGAGCCGACGGAAATGTTTGAAAAATTCCATGACAGCGGAGTCTGTAGTGTACATGTAAATATCGGAAAACATATGCGAGCAATGGCAGAACCCTATATACACCATATACAACCCTTTCTGAACCCTTATTTTCTTCTAATAAGTTGAGAACACGGTGCGTTAATTTTTTGCATGCGTTGTTATTACTGCTTGGTATAAATGGACTTGGCACGTGTTTTAGGGCGAGGCAGTTCAGAATCGTCGAACTTCATGCGCGCAATTTCTTTTTCTGTTTCAGCTCGTCGGTTTTGGTAGTCTTTCTCGCTGAGCGCGAGTAGCGTCACGGCTGATACAGAGGAGAATGTGCAATGAAAGCACGTATATGGGCCATACATCTTTGTACATACAACACGGTTCATTGAAGTGTGTTCTGAGAAAAAAAGAAAAGAAAAAGAATGCCACTGGCATGTCAGTTGTGCTACATTAAAAAAAAAAAAAAACAGGCTCGCCCAAATGGCTTGCTTTGCACGCGTCCTTGACCTGCTCTTAGAAATGGAAAGGACGTACCTGACTCACATTGGCGCTACGAACACTTCATTAGAGTGCAGGGAGTACGTAATTTGTCAGACGTAGCGTACGAAAATAACGATCACGTAACTGATATGCCTCAGGTGGTGGTGCGCCGTCACTGTCTCTGCGTCGAGACGTTTTCATCCTAGGTATTCTGCCAACGTAATGCGTGTACTGCACAAACAGGCCAAACCTCAGTTTATATAAAGTACATCGGATCCTGTGCCTCCGTCCCCATACGTCTTGCGACTCCAAACGCACTGTTCTGCACGAATTCTACACCTTGGGTTTCGTGTGATAATTTATTTCTGCTCCTTCCGGACACCATGTATACTGACATGGTCGAGAGGCTTGTCTACGAAATCATCCCTCATATTCCTTTGCTTTGAGCAACAGGCAGAACGCTTCGGTAGTAACGGCGCATGCACAGCGACCACCGCCACCAATGTGAATAATAATAATTGTTACGCTGTACGGAGCCTTTGTAACATAAACAGGCATTTCCCTCGGTTCCCGCGTCCTGAGGTTTTATGAAACTAAGAAAGCATTTTATGTTTAAGGAGAAATGCACATATACATACTATGGGGACTACTCCAATATGACTCTAACATGTAAGGTGTAGTTCCAGTTCACGGCCTTGAGTAGGTGAACCAATTTGGTAGTTAGTCCTTCGAGTAACGGCCCTGCTGCAGTTATGGGGTTGGAAACAGAGAGATGGTAGTTGTATGAGAACGACCTGCACAGACGCCTATGCGTTTACTCTTTCGTAAGGGAGTTAAAAAATAAAAACTAAAATCCACTGTTCCTAAGTCCCGGTGTCGGAGCTGGTGCAGGCGAGGCTGATTCCTACACGGATTTGAAAAAAGAAAGTAACGAAAGTAAGTAGAAAAACAGAAAAAAGACACAGAGGCCTGTTATGCTCCCATATCGATTCCGGGTACAGCGAGCCCAACGCTGGACTTGTCCGCAATTCCGGCGTGGCATTGTATATTTCAACTCTAGCGAATCGGGAGCGACTGTAGTTTGCATTTGAGTTCAAGGAGCCACGATTCCCCCCACGAGGCGGAGATGCTCAACTGCGCGTGGGGCAAAAGAAAAAATAGTGGAAAAAGTAGTGGAATCTTCCGGGCTGCGCGCGGTATGGTCTGGCCATATGTTACCGGAACGCCGTCGGTCGGTCGGCCGCTCGCGGTGGCGTCATCTGACGGAGCGGTTGGAACGGAGCAGGAAACGCCCGTATTGCAACATTCACGCGCCAAGCATTACGCGAAAAACAAGAGGCGGTTAGTCAGACCTCAAGACATCAGACAGCTAGCATCATGTTCCTCACGTCGCGCTCGGGACTCCTCCTGCTCTTCGAAGGCGTGAGTAAAACATTGAAAACATTTTGTAAACTTACTTGTCGCTTGTTCCACGACTTCTGCTTGGTTCCTCATCTCCCTATTTTTTCGACTCGAGCTTTTCATGCTTCATCCTTTCTCCATGTTAACCCTTCGGCAGTGGGGGATAGGGTGCTGATGCAGCAGCGAAACATCCCATCTCCATTGCCACTATTCATCGATTGTTGTCAGCGTGCTGTCGAGTATGTCATGCACATATATGTGTCAAGTTACTGTCATGCGTTTTGATTGGCGTGTTTCTTATTTAATGTTCTTTTTTGCTAAGGAATAATTGCTGTGAGCGTGTGTGAGGGGAGGGGGAAGGAGTGTATAGGTTTATTTGATGAGAGGAAAGGTGAGCTACACGTTATGTGGGCTGACCATTTCTTTCAGAATGCTGTAGTGGAAAAACAATTATATACAGAAGGATTAAAAATTATTATAATGGTCGGTGAAAGTCTAGGTATGGTTACAAAGATTGAATGAGTTGCAGGGGGATTGCAGTTCTAAATGTGTGTTACGGCACTATGGAAGAAAAAGTAATTGGTCCTGATTATAAGTCGTGTTTTATGGGCGCAGCGGTTACCCAAGAACAGTACAACGAAAACGCGAAACGTAATTTCCACGTTTAATAACAGCGATAGTGACGTCCCTGCGTCGAGAAATTCGTAGCTACTCAATGAGACACTTAGCTAAACGAGATGGCGCTGAGGTCAATAACTGTGGAACGCACAATCCTCGCGGATCACGCCAGAACAATCAGGAAATTAAAAGCAGCCAGCGAGTGGGGATCCCAACTGACTGGTGTCCTCTGACTGCTTTTCTGTGGTAGCCATTACCTGTAAGTAGGTGGAAGTTGATGACAGTGCCGACTATACTTTTGTGTTGTCATTCTGGGGATGGTTAGCCAGGAAAGGTTTGGTTATTCATTTCTATGTTTCGATGCATGCAACTCGTCAACACTCACCGCTGAAAAGGATATTGTAAATTTATTATTATTTTTTTTTTATTCTATATGCGATTTGGAGCTGTCACCAGCCTTTCGCACCGTTATCTTTGTCACTAAGCACAAAAGTCCAAAATTTGTGTGAGCTTGATGAAACCTGTACCAGAAGGTGATTCGTTGACGGAGCAAGCATCTCTGTGAAACGCCACTATTCGTAGTATCGAGGTATAGGGAGGATTATTTTGTTAAAAAAAAGAAAGAAAAATGAAGAAAGAAAACGACACGTCCTTTCCAGAGAGACCCACACCCTAGCAGCACAATGTACTTCTTCTTCTTCTTCCTCCTCCTTCCTGGCCATTAGCCAGGACGGTGTCTTCTCTGTCTGTCGCTGTCTTTCTGATGTACCACAAACTACACAAGCTATTCTGATCCATCCGCCCACCCCTGTTGCACACGAGTTGCAGTTACGAGTTGCAGCTTACGTTTATCGTAGCGAGACGTAAGCAATGAAGAGAGATGTCGCCTCTCGCTCAACTCCTACGAAACCTGGCTTTCAGTACAGTAAGCTGCTGGTTCCTCCAAAACGACATGAGCTGATCCTAATCCGGTGTCCTGCTTTTCTTCTGAAATTTAATGCCGATCGGTCATACGCGACACTACAGGAAAAACGTCAAGCCGAACCTCAAATTGCGGAATTTGACAGATCACTTGAGCGCAGCATCACTTCAAAAGACCTGGTGTCCGGCTGCTCTCATATAAATAGAAAATGATTTTGGCATTCTCATCGTCCTGTGAGTGGTCGGCGAATGACTGACTGGGCGCATGGTTCAGGTTGCTGCTGTCAAGAGCGTCGAGATGCCGTAGTCTTTTTACACTCTTCACACTCTTTTACACCTTTAGTTCAGGATCAAGCGCGGTTCAGAATTTACTCACAGAGCTGGCTGTGAAGCGCCCATATATCTTCCAGTTACAGAATGTCTGCTCTGCTGTTGATGTAACACTAAGTATGCATACCTTTCGCATACTTTTTGCACTTCCTTTTTAAGGGCTAGAGCGCTGACGTGTTCTGGATTATGGAAGGAGTTGCAATAGTTGATAAAATAGTAGGTACAGCAAAGTACGCAATATTTTAGGTACATCCGGGTAATGGACGTTTATAAGAACGCCGTGAGGGGGAAAAAAGGTAGACGAAAAATCTCCTCCTCCCGAAAAAAAAAAAAAAGAAAAAAGAAAAACGTTCTCTCTTCTTGGTGCGCTGCCAGAGACGCTCAGCCTCCAATCTTACGTTCAAATGGCAATGCCTATACAGTGCTTCTCTGTGTCGTAAATGACACTCCCGATACGAACCAGGCGCATCGTAGACGACAGGCGTCGTCAGATGGTCGATGTCTGAGGCGTCCGAAGGAGAACTTCTGTACCGCATGCGTACACGTCATGATGGGGTGTAGGACGTGTCCGTGTTGAGCAACAGAAAAACACAACTTAATCCGGCCTTTCATTTCAACAATTTTTGATAACATATAATAAATTTATTGCTAGTTTCATGTTACGCTTTCATGCGAAAAGTAAAGGCAGCATACACAAGACAAAAACACAGGCATATGTTGTTGTATGACGCAACGTCTAATGACAGCATTTTTGTTCGTTCGAAGGCGAGATAGCGTGCGCTTACAACCCGTGGTCGGCACGTGGGAAAAACAACAGCCACATAGCGCGCACTATATCAATCGTTTGTCTAAACGCCCGAGTGTAGGTTTCAAACATTGCAGTTGCGTTGGCGGGAAGCAGCTGCCACAACGCCACACGATTGTCTCTCAACTTCTTGGTCCTGGTCGGTGTCACGCGCGGTCCGAGTGGAATGGGGACGCGAGCCACTTCCTATGTTGCAAGCGTGCCGCCAACTCATCGTTTATGTTTAAGTGGGCCGCAACCTTCCATGTTTGTCCTTCAGGCTTGTTGTGAAAGAAAATAACAGCCCAACGTGGAAACGGGTTTCGCCTGTTAACGTCGTCGTTCGGGCACCGTGGGAGAGTTTATTGTGACGACCCCCTTTGTTCTCATTTGGCGGTACCAAAGGCCATCTCATTATCATTATTGCATTAGGCTGATGGAGGGTTTCTCGTTTCCTGCGCTTATCGAAACGTATCGATATGTGTACGGCGATTGATGTTTTTCTTTCTGTCAGCAGGAAAAATATTATTCATTGAGAGTCACCGGATGATGATTCTGATTCTAGTAAGAAAAATAAGAATCGCTATAATCGTTTGTTGCGAACGATTTCGCGCATTTTGCTTTTCGGAATAATCGCGTCACAGCATTCGTAGCAAGCATTCAGGAGAGTGGTTCTTACATCGGTTCTTCCCTCTTTCAGGCCCTGGCTGGTGTCATCTTCGGCACCCTTGGGTTCAGCAGAGAAACGACCCGCTTCTGGGACGAAGAATTCGTGCTCATAGCTAACGCCTTTTTAGTGCTGTCCAACTCGGTCTACCTGCTGGTAGCTGGTGTCGTGAGCGGTGATACGATAAAGATAAATCTTTACGTGAGTGGGTGTTCGCCTTCACCATGCATGTAGTGAAGAACATGTCCTACCGCTTTAGCGCGCCATATCAGGACTAAAGACTAACCAACGACGCCATCTAGAGACTGTGCATTCGTCATCATACACGTTGAAGATTTCAGGCGAGACCATGGCACGTAGTGTTTCGCATGCGTAGACATGCGGTAGGGTTTCCCTATAGCTTCCTCTTCTAGCACGACCCTGACATTCTTTCAGCCTTTGGACAGTAGAAAATAACAAATATTGTGTAGTACAATGGCGTCGCTGCAGACTACAAAATGCTTCTAGAGAGGAGGACATGAAGCGGCTTTATGTGTTCTGGGTAGTGTTGTACTAGAGTCACTAAATAGGCGTTCGCGTGTTTCGAAGCGAGGCTTGTTCAGTGACCCTATGTTAAACAACCTTGCCCGTTTTGATAGTGGTGATGAGGATTCTGAGTGTGGTAAGGAGAATACGGAGTTCCCGTTTTCCATATGGTACAATATACTTGCAGAACCTTCTCTATCACGGCTGTGCTGCTGGTCTCTACATATCTACAACTATAGCCTACTTTAGGCTCCACGTGGACAAGAATGAGCATATGTTGGTCGCATCAAATGTAAGTAAGCAGGCTGTTTTATGCCACGGTGTCGACAGGCATACCGTATTTTAGGCGTCAGTATCTTCATCTTGTTCTTACCTTCCGAGCCATACCGAGTCAAGGAGTGCAGTCTACAGACCACTCCCCAAGAAAGCAATGATGTCACGGGCCATGCGACTTTCAGTAGCATAGCTTCAAAAGTTCGTCATAAACTCCCGCGGATGACATTCTGCTTTGTTACCTTGTTACTGTTGCCAGCACACAGGAAAGAGAAGCCATTTCGAGATAATCCATTGCAGAACGCAGTCACTCTCTTGTATTTGATTTAAAACTGTCATGAGTATGGTATTTGCTGTTTTAAGAGGGGAGAAAATAAATTCTGGTCGCCGTGTGTCAAGATTTCGGCGCACGTTAAAAAGCCCTCCGGTAGACAAAATTAATCCGCAGACCGATCATTATGGCGTCGCTCATGATTGTAGAGGTGTCTCGCGAAGTAAAGTAACCAATTATTATAAATTTTTGCCGGTAGACGTCGTTCGGACGGTCGCTTGGAGGTAATTGCATATATTTTGGACTACATCATAATAAGAATGATTTCGTTATCGAAAAGCTGAAGTCTGCCAATTTGGTGTAAAAGTTATCGAATAGCATATTGTCAATTTGTATGCAAGAAAGGTAACTTCCATACTGTGCTTGCTCTGGGCAAAGCGCTTCAGTGCGAAATATCGGTTGCTCCCAGCGTGAGCCATTTCGCTCCAGCAAATCTTATTACGATGAACGGTTTCGATGAACGGTGATATACCGTATGTGAAGCATGAGTCCCCTGTCAGGGGATGACAGGCGCCGTGCATCGTTGAGCTCGTTCTGGAACGTTTTGAAGAGCAACAATTAATGGCAAACTAGCCATTGACGTGAACCTATTGTCGGAGCTTCCTCACGGACGGAGTCAGCGCGAGTGACGAAAGGTCCCCGGTTCCTGACACCAGATACCTTTATCGCTCCGTCGGGGAAATTTCGGGAATCCCTTCCCTGTTCTAGCTATACGTGTCGGAACTTCGCCAGCTGCTCAACTTGAAGGAATTATGTTATGTTTCAGGCTCTGGGAATGTTTGCTGCTGTCCTTCACATCATTCATATGATCTTCGCTCTGAAAGGACAGAACTGACCTTCGAGTACAACCTGTCAACAACGGCGCAAGCAAGTGTCTATTGGTCGGGCGTGTTTTGTGTCTAGGAAACACCAAGCAGCACACACACACACACACACACGCAAAATCACTCATAAACTCTATGTCATTCCCATTACTGAGTGTCACAGTCATGCTTAGCTGGAAATATTTTCAAATGTGTCATCCTAACACACATTTTCTCTGCCGTCCCTGAGCAATCATTTCTTTTAGTCAGTACGTGAAATATCTTACTTGATCATGTGTGTTACGGGTATAGCTGTTGTTGCATAGTTGACGTGACAGTGTGCGAATAATTCGTTTTCGTTCGAGGTTAGCATTCAAATTAAGCCGCGGTGTTATTGAAAAAAATAAAAAAATCAGGGACCAATACTTGGTCTCTAGGTACTTCGTCACGTCGCCTTTGCCTGCCCGCCTTGCTGTCTGCCTTGCGTCCCTGAAGTGCTTTTTCCGGGCGGCCTGTCTTCGCCGAAAGTTGTGTATCATTTTCATGTTCTGCAATAAACGACACATTACAAGGGTGGTGTGAATGCTGTCATCATGAATGCACATTCAGCATATTTCGTGAGCTAAAGGTCTGTGTCGTGTTCCGACACCTTACATCCGTGTTGACTGTCACCGAAAAGAAGAAATGTCGCGTGTTGTTTTGTGTGTCCTGCAATGTTCGTAGATTTCGAAATTTTCTTTTTTTCTCTGTAACGCATGCTAGATCGGTGACTGTTGTCGTGAGCGGGCACATACACAGCCCTCCACTTCACACACGTCTGCAGTTGACCTTCCGGACGCACATGAAGGGGATGGAAGAACACAGTTTCGAGATACAAAATTAGGATAGTGTCGCGCAAACAACAACCGATAAAACAAAGACTCATTGTTCACGAAAGACTGCTGATCTCGGGGGGACATCCGCGGGATAGGTAGTTCGACGGTCGGCAGGGTGTGGTCGTAGTTGTCGAGGTCCAGATTGACAGCTGTGCCACTACATAGTTTGCGGAAGTGGGGTCGAAGCGCGCAAGCGCAGTAAGATGGGCAAAATGAGAACATCACACCGGCTGTGTGCTCATGGTTCGAGCGACGAAAGCGCCGTGGGAACCTCATTCTTGTCATTGAGCGCGGTTGTTGGGTGACGTACCTACTACAGCTCTGCGCGCGAGCTTTTAACATTCGCATCCGATCTGCGAACTCGGAAGTTTTTCCCGTTACTTACGTAAAACGCGGACGACAGCATGCACTATTTGTGTAGCAGATATGTACATTTTATTCGTGCAGTATATAAGCAACCCGCATTTCAGGAATTTTGTTTCCCTGACTGGTACGTACAAAACAAAATGGTTTGATCGCCGCAAGGTCCGGATCCTATTCAGCATATCATGTCGAAGATGGACGAGCGATGTGCGGAAGCAGTACAAACAGTGCGGAATGTTTTTGTGGGTGCAATGTGTGAACGAAACTGTTGCGGGTTTGAGAACAAGGGTTATTATGTGATCAGAAGGAGTTCACGATTCCCTGAAGGCAATGGGCAAAATACACTGTCCTTTAAATTGGTGAATGAGATCCATCCACATCCAATCCGTTTATAAGGACCCGCAACCGATCTTGTGCGCAAAGTAAGTACACTCTAAAAACAGAACTTCACCGCATAACACGGCGATGACCAATCGCCATTCCGAATGATATCTTTTCCTGACCCTATTTGCTGGAAACGGTGGGCGTACGCCTTTTTTGTGACACTTATGCAGCGCATAAGTGTAAGTAAGGAAAATATATCATTCGGAATGGCGATTGCTCATCGCCGTGTTATGCGGTGAAGTTCTGTTTTTAGAGTGTAGCCTGCTGATAGTGAAGAGTGTGTTTATGCATGACTACCATTGGAGTGAAAGCAATATATTGCAGAGGTACCATGTCCAAAGGCAGGAAAGCATTAATTTCGTTTCCTGCATTGCTTAATCACTTTATTAGGAGTAAGCAAGTCGAGTGACCTCGCCGAAATAGGTTATTTAAGCGTTCAACCGTTCCTTTCTAAGTTTCTGAATATATTCGCCCGTTTATTTTTATATTCGGTGTTAGCGCCGCAAGGCAACTGTGGCTATCAGCGCGTCCACCAGAATGTGCAACACGTCTATTAAATTCGGGAACGTCCTGAAACCAAAAATAAAAACTTGGTACATGATCGTCCCGATTGAGCCCATGTTTTCAGCAGTTTGAAGCATTAGTTGGCTAATTCGTGTAAAAATTACGTGAATTAACTTTTTTTTTTTTTAATTAACGTACTGGGATGTCGTTTGCAGATCTCTAGGGATTTGCATAACACGGTCAAAAATACCACACTCGCGCGTCCTACGAGTCTGTAGCCAGTTTTTCTCTTAGTTTAAGTTCCCTTGTTTTTGCAATACGCGAAGAAGCGCGCGCGACCCGAAAGAAGAGTGCCGTGCGCCTTACTCTCGTCTGCAGGGCAACCGCTGCATGCATGCTGTCAGCGCGGGAACCTCGGCACGAACTCGCCACCTCCCAATCTGTAGCATGAGTGAGTGACACTTTAGCATGCATGCAATTCGCAAGGGTATCGAAGCCTCACGAGTTTTCTTTTTTCGTTTTCCTTCTAGAGGATCGAATTTGTGCGAAGTGGGTCAAGTCGTCCGATAGGTGACGAAATGGAGACTGTACGTACACGCTGATAGGTGTCTCCCCTTGAAATGAAAGTTAATTTAATAGAACTCATCCTTTATTACCTAGTAAACGACAACCTGCATGTTACCAAGTAGTTGGGATGCGATTGCAAATATTGCACATATTACATGCTTCGTCATTTTCTAATGTAACTTTCGCCAGCAAATTCATATTATGACGACATTGTCGATCCATTGTCTTTTGCTTCCCTCACTTCCTAGTGCAGGAACCTCGCAGTGTGCGACATCCTATTAGCGGTGTAGGATTTTCTAGGACTAAGGGTCGACAAGAAGGCTGCTTATTGCCAGGCCGTGAGACCTGACTAAATGCTAACGGCGGATTGTGTTTTTCAAATCTTTCGAATATCGCACCGGGTGATGCGTGGAGTGTCCCTAGTAGCACAATGTACTGAAAGTCGGGTGCAATAGGGGTGGTTTTAAGGTGGATTATCTGTTGATCGCTGCCTGTCTTACATACCGCAAGGTGCAAAAGCAATCTTGATCCACCCGTCCACCCCTAATGCACATGACTTTCAGTACATTGTGCCACAAGAGGTGCTTCGACAACTTCATCTTCGGCGCGTCGCTACAGTCATTGAAAAAGCGGCGGCAAGCAAGTGGCACGTACTTTTTTATCGCGTCTGGACCGCCGCTATCTCAGTTATCTGCCCCGCAAACTTTCCCACCTGCGCAGCGATTATATTGTTTATTTTATTGTTCGCTTCCACGCCACCTGACTGCTTGTGTCGAACCGAGACGGATAGGAATCTTCCATCCTTCGGAATGCAACCACATGAGGTGAGGTGCTTTCTGGATGGGTTACGCCTGCACTTTCACAGCTCTTTGTACAGTATCGAACAAAAGCTTGCTTAAAATTTGGGCGGAGCCAATTATTCGCAGGACGACACTCTGTATAGCTATGCCTGTATATGGAGGTGGAACTGAGCATTAACGAGTGGGTGTAGCCCAGTTTCCATTTGATGAAGGGGCGCTGCACTGCCGACGATGGGCACCGGCATCGTCTGAAATAAACTTTCGCTGTAAATAACACAAACGTATTATGTTGAAAGAATGAATGACGAAAGCTAACGGAGTAATGGAAAAAGCTAGTCAGCTGCAGGACAAGCCCACATCCCCTCAACTGGCGTTTATTGACTATACGAGTTGAGTTAAGCTATAGCACGCTGCCCCAGTTGTTCGTGCTATTACTTTGCTATTTTGCAAAGTTTGTGCTTATTCTGTCCATAGTGCACATCTAATTTCCCTTCGGAAGTCGCTAACCGCATTCTAGTTCGAAAACGGGAAAAGCGGTTGGGTGGGCAAGGGCAAGAAAAAGGTCAAGATGACCCAGCGGTTGCTGCGGTTGCGGTTGCATTTCTTAAGGACGCATATGTTTCAAGCTTCTATTAGGAACGCGGAAATACATTCATATTTTATTGTTCTATGCATTCAGTGAAGGAAAAAGAATTGACGCTGTCAACTCTTCTTCTCCGCCTCTGTCTGTATTATCGTCCTGGTTGCGCAGCGCAGGGCTGTAACTATGGAGATAGAAATTTTTGACAATCTTGTGAAGCGTTCCGTACTGAAAAAGTGCATGGGAGACATACATTTACGCCAGAGCAGTGTTATCAGCTTGGTGTGGAGGTACGGACTGTAGGTACGCAGATTAAGTATGTGTAAGGTTCTTCGCATTCAGGAGTAGCGCTCAATGCCAAGGGACTTAACCAACAATTATTTTGTAAGCCTGTACGGTAATGGGGTGCAAATTGAGTGTTTAGTAGGAGGTGTAGGGGCATATATCAGGGTATTAGAGGCACGTGTGGGGGTACTAGGTACTGTTCTCTAAAATGAAGATTCGGTGCATAGACTGACGTTAAGTGACTGTTACTAACACTACATTAAATAATGAACACTGATTTAGGAAGAAAGAAATACGAGAAACGGAGAGGCGCAACACAATGTATAAGCTCTCTTCGACGAAAAATGTTGCCCGAAGTCAATAAGCAAAACGGAAACAGAGATTAAAAAAAAAGCACGTAGTTCCCATCGACACCACGCAGCTTGCCGAGGGCAGCTCCGCATCTTATCCATGTAATATTATTTCTAGCGCCATTCGAACGTCCGGTGGAATGGTCTAAACAGTTAAACCTTCGATCGAATTCCATGAAACGTGTTAGGGCGATTCAAGCGCTCAGGATGTTACTTTTGTCAAAGCATGACCATGCAGTCATGATACCGGTCAGATGTTATGAACTGCAGTGCTACTTCATTTACAAAAACACTCATCTCTTGCAGTACTGACACCATTTGAGGGCACGCACCCAGCTTTGGCTGCAGCATACGTGGGTTATGTGCAGAGTCGATGTGAATACAGCTTGTTAGAGGAGAGACAAAGATAGTAACGAAACTGTTCCTCAGGTGAGTATTTCACAAGAAAAAGATAAGCACTGGAGTATAGGACCCTCCATGATATACGCCTTCGTAACAGGAAGTGACAGCTCACTGGAGTCGGATGCATTTGTTTTCCAAAGATTCGTAAGTTGAAGCAGAGGCGAAACAACGGGCCTTGGCGCCCGGGGTACGAATCAGCGGCCCCCTCCCCCGCCATCAGTAACTGTGTTGTGCATGTATAGTACAACATAACTTGCAATTGAGAATTTGCAAGTAGGTATAGTTGCGGAAAGAATTTAATAATGATCATAGTGTCTAATGATACGAAAACAATATGCAACGGTACACTCTTAAAACAGAACTTCACCGCATAGCACAGTGATGACCAATACGCATTCCAAATGATATCGTTCATTAACCTGATTGGTAAAAAACGGTGGGCGTACGCCATTTCTGGGACACTTATGCACGGCATAAGACGAGGGGAACCCGAGACAGGAACAGTGTCGTCCGTCACTCGTCCCTGTCTCGGGTGCCCCTCGTGCTGTGTCGTACAAGCTTGCCTGCACCCTGGCCCTACTTCCGGCATAAGTGTCACAGAAATGGCGTACGCCCACCGTTTTCAGCTAATGGCGTCTCTGAACGATATCATTTGGAACAGCGATTGGCCATCGTCGTGCTGTGCGGTGAAGTTCTGTTTTAAGAGTGTAAGGCCGTTACGAAGCTAATAAGGGATAAGGAACAATGTGCACAGAAGGATACGTTGGTTGGTTGGTGTTGAGAAGAAAACAGAGAGAAGGATCCGTACTCTGCCTCGATTTCGTAGTTCACAGGAGAAATCCTGGCCACTACGCGGAAGGGGCCACTGAACTGGTTGTTTAATGGCAGGGGTTGAGGGAGGCCGGCTGAACTGCTGTCCGTTGTACTGCTTGGAGCACTCGATCCCACTGGATGGCGACCTCAACAGCACTACTTGACCGCTTTTAGAAGGGTACGCCTTCACGATCCCTGTCGAAGTAGGACTTCTGTTTCTCTTAGGTCAGCTTGATGTTGTCGCCTGCCGACTTACTTGCGTCGTTGCTTCCTGAGTCAGGACGCCCCGGCACGAGTTATCCTGTCAAGTTGGATTTGCCTCACAAGTAACTTTCTGCCTAGATTCAGAGAAATGCCACTTTTACCGCAATCATAGTTCCAGCTCGCTTATGTTTTGTGTATATCCTACGAAGCAGGCGTCCCCGATCGCAGGACGTTCAGAAGGAACCATGGCGCCTTGACCTTGTAGTTTATCCGTGACCTTTGACTCCAGCCTGTCCCTGGAAGCTTTTGGCTCTCCTCACACGTCATACCGTGCGATCACCTTCTCACGCACAGATGAGCGGTTAAGAGTTGCTGCCTTCGCGTTTCTTGATGACGATGATGTGTGTATATATGTGTGTGCAGTGCATACGGGGGCACACAGGATTAAACATCCATCCCTCTCGCGAACATATGCAGTTTCGTGCATCGAAAAGCCGACGGTTCTTGCATGTCCTCCTAGCCGCATTAAAGTAAAAATCTTCATCTCCCTGTCTTTCCTTTGGGCTCCTTTGGCTTCTCATTTCCGAGCAGTGCATTTCGCCCCCCTTGTTCTCGCGCCCGATGGAGCTGCCCCTCATGCCCTACCCTAGCTACGCCCTTGAGTTGGAACACCAACGTGGACGCCTTCAGACTTTTGACATGTATGCCAGTTGCCTTTGGAAAGTTTATGACAGTCATCGTTAACTTATTTTCAGCGCTCCTTATGCTGTCTTTTTTTCTTACTTCTTGATTCTCTGTATTTTTTTATAGATCCCTAAAGCTGACGTCGAAATGATGGCCTACACAGTCGAGAGACAAACTGACTCGACGGCCAATTTAAACCAACCGGAAGACGAGGCTGTGAAGTTGCCAGATATCAATAAAAAATTTCTCATTAGCAATGGCGGTGTGCTGACGTTGCTTAGCATGGTGAGCAACGTCCTCTGCTGCAATCAGTTCAGTTGTGCGCAGATTTGTAACGTGTTATGCCATCTGCAGAGGAAACGAGTGTAATAGGACGTTTTTCTCGTTTCAGCTGTTTGGGGTGTCGGCATTTGCTGTCGTTTACATATCGTCCAACATTTCCCACTCAATCTGGTTCACCGGTATGACATCGTTCTCCTTCTTCCTACAATCTACTCTCATCTACATTGCGAGCGCCTTCTTCAACGCTGGAACGAAATTGAACAATGCGTCACTTGTAAGTAACGGCATTGGCATGCCACATTCATTCGCACCCAGCGGTACAAGCGCGTAAGGTTCGTACGAAACAGTAAGCGCCCTAGTAGGCTCTAAAACTGATGCGGTGGGATTCTGACGCCATGGTCAGTGGTAGAAGTTGTTATTACATTACAGGCAACGTTTCCAGATACCCGATAGTGTTTCGGCCGTGGACATTATAGGTCACATTGAACGCTGTTTATTCGCTGGTATCATACCAGAGGTTATGATATATAAGTGATGCTCGTAGTTTGGGTATTTTAACAGAAAAACATAAAAGTATCTGAATAAATATTCAATAGGCGAGGCGGGGCTTTATTCTGTGAAGCAGGGATGGGTATTGCCTTGTGTTGCACCACTCGTTTTGATCATCCCCGGTACGCACTGTGGCTGAACTTCAAGGTCGTTCTCGAAGACAGTAGCGTAGGATGCAATTATGTCGAACTATACATGCACTCTAATGCAGTGCATAAGTGTCACAAAAAAGGCGTACGCCCACCGTATCCAGCAAATAGGGTCAGTAAAAGATATCATTCGGAACGGCGATTGGTCACCGCCGTGTTATGAGGTGAAGTTCTGTTTTTAGAGTGTGGGACATAACATGACTCTTCACTCTACACATTTATTTGCCGTTGGGCTTGCGTGGGAAAATGTAGTGCATTTAGCGCCAACCGTCAAGCAGAATGATATTTTCTAGTGCTTAGATTTGTTGAAAACCTTATGGGAGGAGCATACTGGGACAAAGCTTTTTCCCGCGCAAACCCAAGGGACAATAACAGTGTAAGAACAGAACTTCACCTTACAACACGTTGGGAACCAATCACGTTACAGAATGATGTCTATTAAGTTCTGTTTTTAGAGTGTGTTTTTCCTGTTATAGCAGTGCTTTGCATTTTACAGCTTTTCATATTCAACGTGTGCGGTTTCGTCTTCTACTTCTGCGGGTCTACAGCGTGTTTCACGGATGACAGGAATGCTAATGCAGTCATCATTGGGGTAAGTGCGTCTTCCGTACGTACCCTTAAAGGCGTCGGAGCGTTCCATTTTCAGTCGGAACAATTGAATGACACTGCATCAGCATATGCCTAGTTTTCCGCATATTTCCGACACCCTAAAACAATATTTTATAGCAACTTTATTGAACCGGTAGACGTTTTTGTGGCACTTAGAAGGAGCTGCATAACTATGTCACAAACAGGCGTGCCTTCTCTGTTTGGACCGACCAGGCGCTCATCGCATAACCAGGGCGTACGCCTTTTTCTGACACTTAGGCAGCTATGATCAGTGTATCTAATCAGATATCATTCTTAATTGTGATAGGGTTTCGCCATGTAACGCCATGTAAAAAAAAAAAAAAAAGACTTTGGCCTCTGTCACCTTAGTAGGTGTTAAAATGCTCGTTTTAATTATTTTTTTTTTTTCGCGCAGTTAGAGACGCAGTGATGCTACATTGCTCATTTCTGACTGCATCTATTTGCAGCTCCTGGGACATCTAGCCGGTGCCTGTCACATATTCAACGTTGTGCTGCTCTATAAGAAAAAATTTCTCTACAAGATATTTTCATTGTGACGCCCCTTTCATGAGTGATGTGTCGTGACACCGTCCAAGCTCTACTCAAGGGCCAGTTCTCAGCTGCAGCGCACCGTACACTCTAAAACAGGACTTCGCCGCACAACACGGCGTAAACCAATCCCCAGTCGGAGTGATATCCTTCACGCACAGGGTTGGTAAAAAACGATGAGCGTACGCCTTTTTGTGTCACTTATGCAGTTGTGCTAAGCGACACAAAAAGGCGTACGCCCACCGTTTGTGAACGATATCCTTCGGAATGTGTATTGGTCATCACCGTGCTATGCGGTGAAGTTCTGTTTTAAGAGTAACATAATTCAGTCGGCATTCCACTCTAAAAGCAGAACTTCACCACATAACACGCTCAGAGCCAATCACCATTCGCAGTGATATCATTGTTCCTTTACTGGTGTAAATCGGTAGGCATACGCCTTTTTGTAACAAAATGAATTTATGTTAATCGTCACCAGAAGGCATAAGCCATGTAATGCGGTGAAGTACTTTTTAGAACGAGAAAATTTTTCGCGTGTACACCCTAAGTTTTAGTATGCCCAGAAAGTGTTGTTTGCAGGCATGGGAGTGCAGTTTTTTGTATGAAGATTCAAGTACGCATTTTTACCGCTTCTCTAAGTGATCAGTTCATCCACGATTTCCTTTGCGCTCATTGAACATACTGCGAGAATACTCGAGTGCGCTTTGGAAGGCAGAAATTATCGCACAGCATGTATACGCCAGTCACCGATCCGGATGATTCAGTTACTGTTTCCGATTTGAGTGATGAGCGGAACATATGACTTCTGTGACAGTAACAATACCAGCGTGTTATATAAAAGGTGCACGTTTCCCATGTTCATACCATTTTTTCTTCTTCTTTACAAATATACTGCAGGCCTCGCAAAGCCCAAGCAGGAGTGCACACAAGTCAGGTTCACATTCTGCTGTTCCACTGGCACATCTTACTACAGCGACAGATAATAAATCTATTGACAAAGCATTCAAGGTATACAAACGTAACTCCCAAGTAGACGTACTCTGTAACTCGTTCGACAGGGTTGCATGTTAAAGTGTATGTATAACAGTCCGGAAGCTGCTTAACTGTTTCTATCATGACAGAGATAACGGTTAATTCTCGTTAGGTTATGCTGTAAAGCTCGATGTTCCGTACGGAGCAAAATGGGAGAATGAAGTATTCAATATTTCCTAGTAATTTCTTTCAACCTTATTCACAGCGATCGCTTTGATGATGTAATGTATGTTCACTCAGAACACAAGGAATTCCACAGAAGGCGGAGTCGTTGCCTTTGGTGCGCGGAGGTGGACAACGGCACGAGGACTCTGCGCAACGTAAAATGGCGTTGATCAATGAGTTGCATGATGAATTTCATGACATCATGATACTTGAAACCGTGCACAGTGACCGTTACGTTACGTATCACGTTATAGTTCATTCTGACATATACACACTACGCACGAGAAAGAAGAGTATTGGTCTCACTAGGTTGGGACGCAAGCGATCCCTGACATGGTTATGGCCACGTCGGGCACTTGAGTGTTACGTGGCTATTGCTCAGTTGCACGTAAGGCGTGAACCAGCTACGGAGAAACTCAGCTTCTACCAGTACCACCTGCTGCTCTCCGAGGTGGCTTCTGTCAAAGCCTCTTAGGGAATTGAGAAGTGGCTACATGTGGTGGTGGTGGTGGTGGTGGTGGTGTATCGTTAACAGGGGGAGGCGTGCGGTCTGCCTGCCAAGGCTGGCGGCATGTTGCACGCCTTACATGTGGTGGTCTATGTGTTGTATATGTAGATCACTGTGTACGTTGTACATCGGTAGAACGTTGCTCAGCCGATTCGGTACTGTGTCACTGGCGCAAATGCGAAGTTGTGCCGTACGCGATGTATACTGGGTGCAAACGGTCCGGGTAGCTGATGGGAAGATGCAGCATGCAGCAGAGACTGTGTGGCGATGCCATGTTGTCTGGAGGTTCATCATCGGTGCTCATACCTGCGTTGTGAGGAATTGACGACCTTTGGGCAACATAATGATGTATTACGATGTATTATTACTTTGCTAGAACGATAGGTGCACGCATTTTTGTAACATACGACATACAACATAAGTAATACAATGACGAGTACATCCCCCGTTTTCAACGAATGCGGTAGCCGAAGACTACCCCTTTGTCTGGGGATAGGTTCTCTTCACGCTCTGCAGTGAACTTGTTTTAAAAGTGCTGAACTGTCTGTCGCGTGTTGAAGATGTTATTGCCACAGAAGCGAAACATCCCACACGATCGCTATCGTTTGTCTGTTTCTGTACAGCAGCTGATGCTTTGACTTGCGAACTATACGAGTGCAGTCACAAACGCGCTCTAAAAACAGAACTTCACCGCATAACACGGCGATGACCAATCGCCGTTCCGAATGATACCTTTCAGCGGTGGTAGTACGGTGGTAGTACGCCTTTTTGTGACACTTATGCACTGCATAAGTGTCACAGTGCAGTACACTCTAAAAACTGCACTTCACCACATAACACGCTAAGAGCCAATCACCATTCGCAGTGATATCATTCTGTTTCTCTATTGGCGTAACACGGTAGGCGTACGGCTGTGATATCATTCTGTATCGTGATTGGTTTACAGCGAAGTTCTGTTTTGTGGGCACACGCTTTGAATTGAACAAGTAAAAAAAAAAAAAAATTGGTTCTCGCCTGTTATGCAGTGAGGTTGTGTTTCCACAGTGTGCATTTGAAGAACAAGGTCTTGGGTAGGAGGAACGTGATAGAAACGAATACGACGCGCGGTACACGTTTATCTCCGTCGTTGGCATTCGGGGCGGGGGGACTACAGCCTTGGCTTGACAAGCCAACTCTGTGAAGAGTAACACGTGCGGGTCTCCAATGGAGACGCCGCGCATGGGAAACCTTGCGCAGTTAGCTGACAACTGTCGTCTGCTCGAGACACGCCGCAATCTCACGCGGGATATTGGTTGTGGAAAAAGGTAAGGTGAGTGTTCATTCCAAATTTCTTCTTCGTCATTAAACGCACCACGGCGGAAGACGACACCCTTTCGAGAGACGGTGTCGTGCTGTTGTGTATCTTGAGACTGCGAAGTGCGCATATGAGACGTTTAATGCGTTATGCACTGTATGAATGTGGGGAGATGATCTTCAATTGCCCCTGGAATATGCCCACATACGTTTTCTCAACGCAAACGTTACACGTGGATCTTTTACGTACATTTGCTTTTATATTTTTTGCTTTGATACGGCGGGTATACAGTTTCCAGTAATAAACTAGCGAGGAAATTGGATACTGTTTCGACGTACGCATGCAGGACATATAGGGCACAGAGTTTGTTAACTGGGCAGTTTGCTTTTCGCCGCCAAACGCGACAGAAAAGAAGAATCACAATCCGTAGCTGTAAAATGCGAATAAACATAAGGAAAGTATAGCGTTTGCTTCCACCAAAAGAAATAGAGCAACGTACTGCGCTCAATGGGTGTTACCTAGCTGGGTAGGGGCAAGTATATGTAAACCGGACTGAACTAAAACCTAAAACGTTGCCGTCGTAATCTCTGTTTCTACAGCTTCAAATCTCGTGAGGAAAGTGTACTGTGAGTCTACCGTGTGCCTATCGCCGTTTCGGAAAAGTATTTGGTAAGTTACAGGGGCATCCTATCGTGGTGATTAACCAGGGGACAAAAAAAAAAAAAAAAAAAATCTCTCCGTCCGTGGTGACAAAAATAAGTACGTCTTAGTAAAACGCTTTTTGTATGCTTGTCAAGGAATTCAACGCACACATCAAGAAGGTCATCGTCGCTAGGCCCAGCGCCTCGGCGGAGATATACAATATGAGCGAACGGGGCGCCTCGCAGCGGAGCAGGACACGAACCAACTCAGGGGCTCACAGCAGTCACAGCGGCAGGAAAGGATGTTCAGGCTTCAAGATGTACAACTTTGAGTACTTCTTTTCCATGTCCGGCCTCATGTCGCTCTGTGAAGTCGTGAGTATGGCAGTTCACTGTGCATACACGAAGTTCAGTAGTGAGTGTCATAGAAGATAGCCAGTAAGGGCAATGTCCTAACCCACGTCTTCAAAATCGCACTCACACACTGCCTGAGAGCCAATACTTTTGAGCAATGGTATTGTTGTTTTCCCAATCGAACGTAATGCATTTTATTTTTAAATACGTTTCTTGGGATCCTGAAGGCTGGAGATAGATAAGAAGCGGTAGTCGCTATGGTGTTGTAACATCGCTCACCGGCAGTCCATTAGAGCGATAGGGTTCGAATCCCATTTGTGGTACATTTCACATCGGTTATCATTGGTTTTCGAATCTCTCACTCAAGGCACTGTTTGTACTATCGGCGACAAGAGCTTGTGGACCGCGCGAACGCGTACCAAAACTGACTGTGGCGTGCTCTAACGGCAATAGTCGTAACTGATAACAGCCTGGGTCTCAGGCAGTTCTACCTTTGCATGAACAATGTTATATAGAAAAAGAAGATCATGCATAAGTCGTCTGATGTAAAGAGTGTCTAAATTCAAGGACCTCAGAAGTGAACAATAGTCATAAAATCGACGACGCGCAATATATCTGTCATAAACAGTGCGCACAAACCTTTTCTGAACGTTTTCAATTTTCTCGGAATTTGTTAGTGAGAGGGAATTGCACGCAGCTGATGAGAATTTCAAACGTATTGCACAAGACACTTAAAAAGTGAGATTATACATTGTTGATTTTTAAAACATCTTGTTAGTCGAGCCACAACACCCAGACACTTTAAAGCATTGCTAACAATAGATGACACATGAACGTTAAAGCTTAGTTTACAATCAATAAAAACACCCAGATCACGAACAAATGCTAGTCTGAGAATAGCACTTTTGTCAAGGGTATAGACATATGACAAGGCATTTCGCTTCGTGGTTAAAGATATTACTCGTGATTTTTCAGCGTTCAAAGGTAAGTTATTTCTTCACACCATTTGCTGATTCGAAAGAGGTCACTCTGTAGCAATTGGCACTCTTCGAGTACATATTTGAGGCACATATTTGAGTACATTACACACTCACTAATGTTATTAACAAATATATTGAGCAGGAGAGGCCCAGGAACCCCGGAGGAGGTCACAAACGGCCTCCAAACTACATTGTTTTTTTAACAACATTTTGACGGTCGGATAAATAGCTTTGGAACCACACACTATACAATTCACATAGACCATGAATTTTTGCAAAAGCCTGCCATGGCAAACGCGATCAAACGCTTTCGACATCTCTAGGTAGATCGTTTCTACTTGACCAGCATTATGAACCACAGGGGACACTAAATTTAAAAATGAACAGAGATTAGTTTCCACTGACTATTCAGTGAAGTTCTGTTATAAGAGTGCATACGGCGACATTTTAACTCGCAGCATTACTTGTTATATTCCTTTGTTACTTCTGAACGAAATCCTGTTGATAAAAGAAGTACAAGACCGTAGGTATGATAAATTGTTTTCAAATCTTTAAAAGCATTAACCTTCAGCATAATGCATGGCCATTATCTCCGTAGTCACACTTATCTTCCAGAACCATTTTTGCAGATTTTTAACGATTTTCAAATATGCTATGCAAGTTTATTGGTTCCATGTCTATCATAATCGAAGAATAAATAATTAGGTAGTTAACTGTCCTTATCGGTACACATTCGCCACACGTCGACTTACGAAGACATCATTTTCGTTTCAACAACTTTTTTTTTTTTTATTGCGAAAGTTTTTGCATTATTGCAAATTGTTACCCATTATTATTCGTCATCGGTTGTGAATGTCTAGCACGTTTCTAATGCACAAGGAAGAACATAACACGTGATAGGAATCCGCACAGAACATTCTCGCGTCGATTTTAATAAATATTACATCACAAGAACGCGCATGCGGTGATCACAGAAAAGCAGACGATGTCGCATTCGTATGCTGCTTATTAATATCTGCTTTGTTTCTCCCCCGTTTGTGTTATCTATATCTGTATTTGCCGTTCCAACAACACGCATTGTCCGCATAATAACTATGCGCGAGACAACTATGATCATGAGCGACGACACACCTGGGGATCTTTTGACGTGCGCCGGAAATCTCCGACACACGGTGTCGTATAGCAGCAAAGGCGGGAGTGCTGTTAGGACCGAGAAGAGCGATAACGACATGAGAGCGAGAGCGTTATCAGTTACAGCGATTACCGTTTGATCACGCTGCACTCAGTTTTGGCACGCGTTCGCGTGGTCCACAAACTTTTGCTGCTGATAGTGCATACGGTGGCGTCGGAACGCTGTGCGGCTGTGTACTTGAGTCGTCCACGGCTGCAAACCATCGCGAGCATTTTATTTATTCAGTAGACTTTTTACAATACTGCTGGTCAAAAATGTAAAAAAAGTCAGAGAAATAACGTTCATTCACAATTGTGAGTAAATTAATGCAGTACATGTACTTGTACAGTTTTGATTTGATTTGAATGGTAAGAAAATTTGGAGACGCTGGCTGCTTCGACTTAAGAACTGACTGATCCAGATCAATTATGCGAGAATGAAAATGAACGTTCACCTGTGCTGGTTAGGATACAGGCAGCCAATGGTATCTGAAACTATTCATATAATAATACGAAGCATCAATGAAGTCCAGAAGGGCATTGCCTTAGCTGTTGCACCAGATCTCTCAGGTCTCTCAATATATTTAAAAGCTAACCGTTCTAAACAGTTCATCTCAAGTACCACATATTTGTGTGCCTTCTTCTTCTTCTGCAAATATGCTCTACAGTACTCCTGCAACTTCTGATGTCTACAGAACTCATTTTTTTCTTCTCGCTCTTTCACTACTGTTCATATAAACTTTCTTTGATTAATGTTGAACAATTAATTGGAGAATCGCAAGGGCGCAACATTTCAATTTAAAACTCGATCATATGCGTTTCAGCCTTTACCTTTGTGAACATACACAAAGGTTTGTGGTGCCATATAGAGATTCCCGAATTCAAATTATTTATAACGTGATTGTTGGAGCAGATCCTCGGCATGGTGATCTACTCCTTACTTTGGTCTTCGTCTAATGTCCTGGACAAGTTCCTGGTCACTGTGGCGTTTCTACAGTGGATGACGGGCCTGTACATCCATGCTACTATCGCTTTTTGTTCAGCAGGTGGAGTACTACGAAACTTGCTCTTGGTAAGGAGATCGCTGCCCTTGTGCCAGCTGTTATGAATAGCAGTTTTTTTTTCGAGTGAAATATCGCTTACCGCCTAATTGTCAGAAGGGGTTGAGCATTAAAAAAAAAAAAAAAAAAAGAGTTAAGAAA
>JARGYV010113629.1:0-12234 GCA_029532675.1 Ornithodoros moubata | reverse complement strand
CAATCATCTTCCAGAAGCAATGGGGTAGTGTGCCACTAGCAAAGTGGCGAATAGCCCCAGTCATAATCATTGTATTTATGTTGTTGTTGTTGTTGTCTGCCCTCAAAGTTACCACGACCTATGGAGTCAGTAATTTATCGGCTTCGTCTGAATGTTCCTCTGAGCGCCACCTTCCGTTAAGATAGAAGCTGCTGACTCAACCGAGTATCTTGTGCGGTATCCGAGAGGATACAGAACACATCCTGATGCCCTGCGGGCGCTTCACATCCAGCCGTCAGACACTGAGAGATGCCACATTATGACTCAACACTCGTCCCTGCAATGTTTCGAAGGTTCTTGGCGAATGGTCCAGCAGGAAACAACATCCAGCACGTTCGGCTTCGCTCAATGACACAGATGCTGTAGACCAATATTAACAGACAGTGACACTGACTCGTCGGACTGGAGAAGCCAGTCGCCAGCTCGCGGTCTTAAATCTTTGTTTTTCTCCTAAATTCATTCATTTATCTAACCACTCATGTCCAGTAGAAACGGTGCCGAGAGAAAGACGCAACAGGACGGTGCAATTAAGTTGAAATGAGACACAAATAAGACACAATAGGCTTGGCGTCATAATAGTAATAGTAATTACCTTCATCAGCATGGACGCGAGACCCCTCAATACAGTGCGATGCTACGCACAGTCTCGTAACTTCGGAACCACCTCGACACCTCGAGCTTTTCCTTTCCGGACTTCGCGCATAGCATGCGCCTCCCTCGTTCCACGAAAGCCTCCAACGAAGAAACCATCAATACGGTGAAACTTTTAGCTACGTCAAGCTTTACTGCACAGGTCAGAGCAGCAGAGTGCTGCGTTGTTTACACAGTACCCCAGACTTGCTGCCCTGCGACTACAGGACGCGACCGAGTATACGGGCAGATCTTACACTCCAGTTTCCTGAGCCCTCTCCCAGTGCTTCCCTAAAACCCATTCCTCCCCAAAGATAAAAAACACGAGAACTCCCTGATGAAACCACGTTTCTACCAATCGCTGTCACCAGTTCGTATACGGGGCGTTTCTCTCTCCTGCGAGGAGCAAACAGTGATGGGAACACCTCATCCCTTTCTCTTTGTGTCGCACGAAATGAACTGGGCGATCGAAATCTCGACCCAGACAACTTGGTTCAGTCGTCGGTCGTCCAGGCCGGTCGCCTTGAGCCAAACAAAACATCACTCCGTCGTCACCGTCTTCCTCTTCCCTACCTCCGTCCCTTCTGCCTTATGAGTCTTCCTTTTTCGCTGTACCTCCCTAATGCTTAGCAGTTTTCCTCGAGATACGTTTTTTCGCCCTATTCTTTCTATGATTCGTTCGCGGAATCATCGGTGGATGATATCCTTTCGTGTTGCTGTTGCTGTCATCGTGAAAAGGACAATGGTCACCTACGAACGATAAGTTACTCATCTGCGTTTTGGAAGAAGGTGCATTGACGCGAAAAAGAAGGCGAGACATTGGGCAGGGCAGAAAAGGGGAACAGTTCATGAGGTGACATCGAACATGCCCTCGACCTTTTTTCCTTTTACGGATTCCTGTGCAGCTCGAGGCCAGTTTGAAGAAGCACAGCAAAGCAGCGATGGAGGAAGATCTATCAACGTTAAACCGCGTGGTGAAGTGAGTGGAATGGTATCAAAACGAGTCAGAAAAGACGCTTGAGACCGCTGCTGTTACTGAGCTGATACTCTAACGGAGTGCTTTCAGTGAAAGTCGATAGCCATGCGTTGGTACACTCTAAAAACAGAACTTCACCGCATAACACGGCAATGACCAATCGCTATTCCTAATGATATCTTTTACTGACCCTATTTGCTGGAGCCTATTTAGCGTAAGCCTTTTTTGTGACACTTATGCACTGCATAAGTGTCACAAAAAAGGCGTACGCCCACCGATTTCAGCAAGTGGCGTCGTTGAAAGGTATCATTCGGAATAGCGATTCGTCATTGCCGTGTTATGCGGTGAAGTTCTGTTTTTAGAGTGTAGCAGTGATTGATGTATCATCTCCCCCATCTCCCCCGCCCCCACGGCGCCACGACGTCGGCGTGTCATGTGAATGTTTTCTTTGTGGGTGTGTGTGTGTCCTGAGAATCCCGGCACAAGCTAGATATTTCTTCCCCCTCGGTTGGTGGAGCAAATGGAGACATCAAGGAGCAGTTAAGCATATGCCCTAGGTGTAACGTTTATACACTCGTTAGTCCTGCGTCTTACGCATATTGTCTCTGACGCTTGCGCGTGCAGTCCGAGAGGTGTACGTATTCGAAACCAGAGAGAAAGTGGAGCAAAACCAGACAGAGATACGTCGACGGCTGAAAGTAAGGGGTGATGCCGCCATCAACCCCATGATACGACGCATGGTAGCGACATCGGAAACAAAACTTTCATCTGCAAACATCACATCATCCATCACCTCATCATCGAAGCTAGTTCGGTCCACAACGTTTCCGTATGAAGAGCTCAGTGACAACGGAAGCAGCATCTCGAGATAAAACGTCGTCTGCAGAACCCTCCCCTGACGCCGGCCCGTTGTCTGTAGGGATAGGAAACTGGCGACCATCAACGGAAGCATGGCGTCATTGACCGTCATCGTCCATTGTGCACGCTCATGTAAACTGGCACCGACACTTGTTTGGACGATAAAAAGGACGGACGGCCGGTGGTGCCAGCGCGTCGCTGTCAATGATGCGAGAGATGTCGATCTCTTCTGTGCCCCCGCCCGAAAAGAAGAAGAACGTCTTATAGGACTGTCCCGTGAAAATACGAACAAATGACCGGGGAACGAGGTTCTGAGGAGGTGACGGGGGTAACCGGTCGATAACAGGTCGGCAACACGTAGCTTGTAATATAATTGACGAAGGAAAGACGACAGAGAATATGAACTTTGAAAGATCAAAAGTTCCGACCGCGAGAATAGTGACTAATAAAGCGTAAAAACGCCCTCTATGCGCGATGGCAGAGTAATCACGACCACCAGTCTTTGCCATCATCAAAGAAAAAGGTATATACCTGCGCAATCTTGCCATCGCCATGAATATGCAGCATAGGCATACGGGCGTTTGACTGGCAATAACTTTAATGCAGGCTCCGACAACGATTTCGTTTCCCCCTCTGTGACGATGCAGCGGGAATCCCTGAACACTCGGAAGTTTGGCGACACGCAATACTTAAAATTAAGCGAACAAAGTTTTCCTCCCTCATTAGGCTCAGCGGAAATGCCTCGTACGTAAATGGCCGCTGCAAGACGCAGCCCGTTCGACTGTACGCGGCTGGAAGCAAGGCGCTGCTAATTCGCTCGGCTAACAGCGCCTCGAGTGCTAGACATACGAATTATTTCGACAAGAGCGGTTGAGAATGAGATAGTCTGCGCTGGAAGCCAAGTTTTGCTCACGGCCGTGATTAGATGCGGCGAACGCAGAGCCCCAGTGGTGCGTTGAAAGGTATATACTAAGTAAAGTGTAAGGGGAGTGAACGAAGTGGGGAGTACAAGGCAACCGACCCTAGCAGCACAATGTACTGAAAGTCGGGTGCAATAGGGGTGGTCGTCAGGTGGCTTATCTGTTTCTCGCTACCTGTCTTACATACCGTAAGCGGCAAAAGCAATATTCATCAACCAGTCCACCGCTAATGCACCTGACTTTCAGTACATTGTGCTTCTAGGGAACCTTACATCACAAGTTCCCGACATCAGGACAAAACTCGTTACAAACGACGCGGTACCTGGTGACTATAGTTATCCTTTGTAGCAACGAAGGAACAACTGGAATCCTTCACCATTTTGTAAAGCATTTATTTAAAACAGAGGCGTAACGCATTATACAAGTTATGTGCTCCTCTTTTTGTCGGACTTATAAAAATAAAGGGGTTTCATGCACAGATGTCGAAGTTCCACGCCGTTGAGACACGTTTTGGCTCGATCTGTTACTCTTCGTTACTCTTCGTTACTCTCGATGTTGCTTGTGTCATGGATAATAGCCTTGGGACTTTATCACAGTCCACCAAATGTTTACTTATCAACAGGGGGTGTACACTGTGCAAGCATACCGACCGCTGGTGCACACCAGGGTGACTTGACATGGAACACAATTCAAAAAGCCCTTTACCTTGAAACTTGTGTCACTGACCGTTGAAGCCACGAACCACATATTTTCCTATTCTCCTTTTCTTAGCACTCATTCAGAATATAGTTGGTTCATTTAGTGCTTGAAGACAGCCCGTTAAGGTAGATTGCGCATGGAAAGAACTTCTAAACGCCAGGGTAACGTAAACATAACTCGTTACTCGCGAGTACCGAGAACGCGCTGTTCTCAGTTTTTTCCAAATGAATGACGGCTTTAGTCCTCTGTTCGACAAAGTAACGAGTTACGGTATTTAGCTCTTCATTTCTTCTCAGTAACATGTCTGCCGTTACGTACAGAAAACATTACGCAAACTTGTATTCATTACCATTCACGAGTGACTGGCTATGAAGACAAACATGTTTCGTAATCGGCGTGCAATAAGACACGAGCCTAGACTTTTCTTTTCTCCTTTCTTGTTCGTTTTTCGTTAGGATACCACGTCTGCATTGCATCATCTTGTCGACTGCACTCCTGCAAATGGCTTCAACATTTGAAAACAAATGCACAGTTTGTTATCAGGACCGATCAGGCTTTCCACGCACTGCGCATAAAGAAAGGTAAGACAACATCTCACAACCATGTGCTTTTTTCACTGACAATCAGGGCGAGGAGGCTAGATCCGCTGGATTAATGCAGATTTTTCATTTCTTCCTCAACACGTCAGGTATGATAGCACGATTGTAGATGCACGTCTAACGATAACCTAAATGACGATGATGATGATGGGGCGGGATGATTCACCCCTATGGCAGCATTCATTGCACAAAATGGGAGGTAGCTAATGAGGTGAAACAGAGAAGGCAATGAAGATGCGCTCCTGTCTTTTAGAAAAGGAAGGGCACATTTAGGGGACCGCGAAAAAATATCGAAAGCGCTCTGTACCACTTCATAATGGCAACAGCCCGTTTCTAATTTTCCCATACATATGCCAAGTCGTGGCCAAACGCCGTCCTGGCTAATGGCCAGAGAGGAAACAGCGGAAGGAGAACAAAAGCCAATAGGAAGGAGCAGAAGGCAGAGGAAGAAGAAGGAGAAGCACCGCACGGTCTGATGCGCTCGGTTGTTCCACGGACCCAAGATGAGGATACTGATTATAAAGAGAAAAACGTGCACGTTTATGGAGATTGTGGGCCAAGGAGTTTAAAAAGGATGACCGGCGGTCGATGGCCAAAGATCTCCAATTTGCGCTGAGAGGTGTATCGCTCAGCGGAATGCTTCTCACAGTGCATGAGGACGTGTCCCATGAGGATGTGCCCCACGTTGCCAAATATTGTTAGCCCATCTATGTCCGCTTCCGTGTGCTCGTACGGGCACCGAGACCTTAGGACGTCTTCCCGAATAAATGACCCACGGACAGCCGTTGTTGTTCACCGTTCAAGAGCTTCGTCTTCGATTTCCACATACCACACATTCCCTGGAGGATAAACATAACGAAGGGAATTCGCGGAAAGCAGGGAACAGGCAGGAAATCTAATGGAATAGGTTGATGCCACTCGTGGAGCGCCTTTCATTCCACTTGCTGCTTTAGTTATGAGTGATTGCTCTATGCGCATTCTCGCCTCAGGGTGTCGCTTTCGTCTTTTATTGCTTCGGTAAATACTGCGCTCATAAGTGGACGGATCATGAAGATGATGAAGCTGCCATTAACGATGATTTATTCGAGTATTATGTTCCCTTTCTACTACAGGCTGGATACACGAAACAGTGTTTGTTGATGGAATTATCGCCCTCGCGAAACTTTCGGAGGCAAATTTTATTCCCAGCAGAAGAATGCCCAAAAGAGAGCTCATGAAGGGAAGGGAAGCGGGAGATATATTTCGAGGAGATGCTTAATCCTATAGAGCCGCGAAGTGTCTATTTAGTACGCCATGATTGATGATGCTGTGGACTGGTTCTAGCATTCAAGGCAACACCCTGTAATACTGGTACTACAGTGGCTTGATATCGTGAAAATCGGAAGTCGGTATCGTACAGCCTCTCGATCGACAAAGTATGCAAGTTTGTGCCTATGCGGACATCGTTACTATAAGACTAAACCCCGAGGTGCTGCAACAGTTTTTGGGTTACACCACAAAAGCCCCCTTTCACGTAAGAGAAAAAAAACTCTATACAACGAGGCACAAGACTTTCAAATGCGCGCTTCGCCAGCAGGAACTTGAATGCACGCTGCAGACGTACAGTGTTCTCAGAGAAAACAAAATACGAGGTGCCCCATCACTGTCACCAGCAGAGCTTTTCTTCGCGTGAAGTTGTAACACTACCATGATTTCCGTATATATGAGCAGCCATGATCACTTTACGTTGTCCTTGCGTCATAACTTGTCATCGTCACCATCATCATAACGACGGAATATTTGTTATGCACAACGCTCTGAAACACGGAGCACTCGTTTACAACGTCGCGGTCGAATATTAATCGAAAACATAAATTTGTCCCGTTCGAAACACTAGCTCTCTACGCCTTGAACGTTCTATCAAAAAGAGGCCAGGTCACGCTTAGGCTCAATTGGGTCGTCTTGGGATAAAAAAAAAAGATTACAAAGATGTGGAATAATAAATTAAAATTGAAATAAAATGATAAAAAATATAATAAATAATAAATTAGGAAAGTATAGGCCTTGATTCTTCTTTCCAGCTCTTCGTATATCCTTCGTTACTTTTGCGCTACTTTCAGTTGGTTTTAGTAAATAAAAAAGAACCTATGAATAAGAATAAATCACCCACAAACACCTTCACAAAAGGAACGTGCAAGGGTCTATAGGTTGTCAGAACTAAATTGCCAACGTCAGAGGCATAACGCCCAGGCAGCATTTTCTCGATCCGCATCACGTAGAACGAAAACGTGAGACGGGTCTTTTCGTTGTTCTTTCAGTGCGTGACGAAATCAGGACAGGATCGGCACGTCTCAAACGTTGCAAGACTGTGAACATTGATCGATCCCATTTCCCGACAGTGAATCGAACAGACGCGCGATCAACGCTTGGCTGCGACCGCAGACCAATCGCTCTTTCTTTAAAAAATGGTAAACAGTAAACTTCAGATTTTGTGACTTGGTAATGGGCTGCGCTACCAGATCACATATTTAATTGTTTTGAAGATATAACATACACAAGTGTTTTTCTGAATGTGTCGTGAAAACCGCATCGTGATACTGCTTATCCCTTCGCAGCATGCCCACATAACGTGCGACCTAACCTTTTCTTCCCAGAAAAATAAACATAAAACATCCCCGCACATTTTGGAAGTATTGAATCCTTACAGTTTCTTGCACTTCTGAATTGCAGCTGTTTTAAATAACATACATACGCGTACAACAAACATACATCCAGAGGTCAGTTCATGTAATACAAGTTAAACAGAAAAAAACAGATGATGCTTCACGCCATATACGACCTTCATTGTATTTCAATTTCCCTTACAAAAGGAGGCAGGCCATCTGTGAGCCATGGCAGATCCGTTTGGACCATTAACGAAGGCGTTCACGGGCCCCCATTCCACTCCCTTCAAAAATATAATTGCGCTGCATAAAAATTTCCAGCTCGGACGTGAACCCCATCGCCGTAAAGAAAAGGGCGCGTTCAAATCCTACAACGCCCAAAGGAATAACCAGAGAACCAGCAGCGAGCCAAGGCGAGCTGCACTCCCAGAGGTCCTTCTTGTAAGCCCTGGTGTCGATACCTACCCGCCGTCGAAAGCTCGCAGCACGTATATACGCTCTTCTACGTTCGCTACAATAATCACTCCGCTAACCATCCTTTTCGCAAAGTCCCAAGCAGAGCAGAACAAAAGTGCGCTGCTTTCAACAAAATTCAACGATGGAGCGAGAATCCTCTTTGGAACAGACACTATGATTTCTGTGGGACATGCAGCCAATCGGAGGGAAACATGATACGTTGTGTCGAGGTCAAAGCGATGGAAGTTTAAAATAGGGCCAAAAACCATTTGAGGCTGTATGGTAATATAACTATATTCCTTTTTCATTGCCTCTCTGACTGCATCCTACTTCCTTTGATGCGGTCCGACAGCCCCTGAGCTTATTGCTCGGTGTACAGTTCTTCTAACAGCGCCCAATCCCACTGCTTATCTGCATTTGAGAAGCGGTCCGGAGCAGAACCGCGTCTGCCGGGATTGATCACGCGCGGATAAGGGGGGCGCTTTTCAAAGATTAAAGTTTGTTCTGCTCCAAGTGGCAATCCATCAACGATGATGGGTAACCACATCCGCGGTGTTTAGCTGCGACTCTGTCTTTGCTTCATTTTTGTGGTTGTTTGTGATCTTTGTCTTAGAGCGTTGTATAGACATTGGATGCTGCAGTCCTTCGGCGTACAAACCGATTAGCTGCACAGCAAGATTGACAACACTGTTTGTTTGATGCATGCTTGAGCTGTTTTACGTAATAGATTGCACATGATTTCTCCTCCGAGAGGCCACTTTGAAAATGAAGGAGCTGGATGAAACACAGGAGATTCAGTCCCTACAATTACGTACGCTTAAAGGAGTATTCTATGTAGGAAACAATATTCTTGATAGGTATTGGATACCTGGTCGTGGCGTAGCGATTTTACGACAGAGACACCACAGTAGTTCACGTACAGCGCATGGGGAAACCAGTTGAATTGACTACCTGAGCGGCTGACGAATGGTGACCGCCGACTCTGTAACAGGCGATTCTTTGTAGCGAATGAGAACGCCCGAGACAACCAACGTCATGGTGACGTAGAGCTGCCAGTGACTCAGCCAAGCAAGCCACTGCAATAATCTTGTGATTCTAAATGCGCAGCAATTACACCAAAAGGTAGCATCTTGCAGGCGTGTATTTTATACACTACTCAACAAATTAGAATCAATTTTCTGCCGCGCCCATTTAATGTGCCTCGAAGTTATCAGAAAGAAATGTAAACGTGCAAACCGGGCGACTGCGAGGGTAGGTTAGACATACACACACTCTCATCTGTCACTCGTCTGACAAGGTTCCGAAAAATCAATAACCCAAACGGGGCAAACCCGTTGATGCGAATTCAACGCGCAGTGAACGGCATGCAAATGGCCCTTCGCAAATGAAATAGAAGCATGAATTCCACGCTTTCCCAGCGAGGCCACTGAAACGGACAAAACGTTCCTTGATGGAAGGACGACAGCTGACAAAGAAGGATGCAGAATGCCTTCTATTACCAGGGGTGATGGAAATTTAACCCGGGAGCGAGATACCTGGAAGAAACCAAAATAAATAAATAAAAGTCAGAAAGGGGGGTTTGGCAACTAAGTGGGTGATGACACAGGGACTGGGACGCAATTTCCTTTTCCAGAGTGGCGCCCTCTGGGAGCAGGGAAAGGCGGCACCATTAGGAACACGCGGCGGAAATCGCGCGCAATAACGTTGCGGTGACGGCAATGACACTTCAGATGACAACCCTGTGCGGCGGAGAAGCCGTTATTGCAGGAGCCCACATAACGCAGCGCCACCGATTAAAAGTTTCTCAACGGAACACGCTTGTGTTACGTCAGTATGAATACGTCACCACGTGCTACAAAGGCTGAAAGTTAACGGTGACGACGAGCACGAGCGATTATGACAGCGTGTCCAGCACGGACAGCTTCAGTGAGACGAAGCGTGTACACGCTCAAGACTGGCATGCTAGCGGAACCCATCCGCGCAGAACGATCAGAGAAACAAAAACCAGTTGTGGAACCCTATAAAACGACACTTCCACTAGGCACTCGACGTATGTGACTAACGTGACGTTAGTCACATCACAAAAGCATCACTCACATCAAAGTGAGACCCTGCACAGAATATAGTGTCCTCGTGCCTTCTACAAGCAAATGTGTCTTTACGCCTGACATAATAAATCCACAAAGCAGTAAAGCACTCAGAACGTGTGAGATTTATACGCAGAGTCGAAAACGCTTCCACCACGACAAAACGTGTATAAGCATTGTTTAGCATCGCGAACTCAGTACACGGCTTTTCGAGCTACATCAATATCTCAAGAGCCGAGCCACATAAACCGCAGATGCGTCATCTGAACGGCCTCCTTTCTGTCCCCATCACGATTACGTGTTCACAGTATAATGTCTTCGTCAGAAAATACCTCACGCGGAACACGCCATGCATTGTGCAGTGAAGAGGCCGATCCCAGCGTCGCCAGTCAGTCAACGGCGAGACGGAGTGGCGCCTTAGCATTTCGGTGTCAGTACTGATGCGCTCATCGAAAGCATAATGTGAAATACTTGCTCGTATTATGAAGTGTGACATAGCGCAAGAGCGTAGGACATTGTCTAAACTTTCATCAAAAGCATGAGCACAAGGCATAAAAATTTTAGCACACTGATGGCTTGTATTAAGGAGTTATTATAGAACGAGACAACGCAAAGAAGCGATTTATTATCCACTCAGTCCGCGAATTACCTAAGGTGTGATGTTGGATTTCTAAAATATTGCAAATTTGAACATTTCAGACCCTAAAATAGATTCGGGTACTACTCCGGCAACGCCACCCTGCATGTCGGCTTCGCCCAACGCTTTAAAGCAAGATGAGAAGCTACCTTTGCGGCACCATCAGTGGTGAGAGTCAGCTGATGACATATGGAAGGACATGTACACGCAAGAACATTACTCTGTGGAATCGGAAGCGTAGTTATTCCGTCTACACTTTCTTCCCGTACCATACTGTATTAACTGTGCATATCTACAAGCATTTATACGACGAAAATCGAAGCAAAATGGCTTAAAGGTGATATCTGCCGACGTTTCGCACATAAACCACGCCCCATCTGGACGCCTTTCACGTATACAAAAATTATTTCGAAATCCGCTGTTGATAGGAAACGGCCGGTTCTAGTTTTATAGAAGCTTACACGAAATATTAACCGTAAAGGTGAGTGTAATCTGCCTCGAATCACACCGAGAATACGTCACTACCGAGTATCCCCCGTACGACGTGTGTGTTAAGAACGCTCCTCTTCCGAGTTATCTTGCGAGACCGCAGTGACAAAGACTGCGGTGTCGTCGCTTCCAACAAAGGACCGCTTCAAACAATAGTGCCGTTGGCGAGAAGTCACACGCAGGAAGCAAATGAAGAAGAGGTGGAACAAAAGCGACGCCTTTGCCGTTCTCCGCTATAGAAGCTTTATCGACGTCCTCGTTAAGAAGAAGCACTGTTTGAAAAGTTTGCCACAATTAGCGGCCGCCATGCAAAAATTGATGGCTCCTTTTACGAAGCAGGTAATCAACCAGGGCCACAAGCGACGCACTGAACTTATGGCAAGCGGGTATTATATATATACATATATTGTCTATATATATTGTCGTCGTTGCTCAAAGAGGAAGAGAAATAGAAAGTAAAGAGGGAAAACCGGGCTGTAAGTTCAGTTCTAGTTTATGGTCATAGCGGATGCCTTTTTTTCGTTCCTGTCTGGAATTTTTTTACCTGTATAAAGAATTAAAATACTAATCCCGACAAGAAGTACTGAGGGGAGACAGAACAAGGCGCTGATGCGACACAGCGATAAAAATCGCGGCCAAATGCAGGTCATGCCTCTGTTGGCTGAACGCCATTTTCATTGAAGAAGAAGATGAGGGAAGGAAGAAACAGATCAAAGGGTGCGAGAAAGTGTTTTTCTGCAGCGAATGACGAGATGATAATTTACTCGGAGTCAATAAAGTATGTAAAAAGAATGATGGATGATTTTTTTTTTCTTTTCGAAATATGTACTTGCACCGCGGGGGCTGTTAATGACGCCAATAACCTTGAAAATTTATCGCTTTGCTTAGAACCAAATTAAAATGCGAGATGTGCAAAGCGAGAAATGGGAGGGGGGAGGATTGCTCAAAATTGATCTCTGCCGATGGCCAGCCGACATGTAATTGCATTCTGCACTAGTAATTAAAGCCAGTCAGTCAGAAAACTTGCTTGCAAACGATATCATCGGCCTAACCCCTGTGCGTATAATGTATCATCAAGTCAGTAGATTCCTAACGACTCAATCCGACTACCTGCACAAATAAAAAAAAGTTATAAAAGCCGAAGAAATTATGTACATGACTAAGTTATGGGAAGTAGAAAGTCCCCCCCTCCAAAAAAAAAA
>JARGYV010113624.1:0-16161 GCA_029532675.1 Ornithodoros moubata | reverse complement strand
TTCAATTCAATTCATCAAGCCATTTTCTATTCTGTGTGATCGCTGTAGATATTGGCATGGAAATATATTTAGCAATGACTTGCTTTATCTTTTGCATGAACTCTTGAGAATGTGATGAATGAAGCTGAACTAAGTAAAGATACATTTCGCCTCTCAGAACTGTTCACAACCTCGCAGTGTCCTCCTGCAGTCGGCAACTGTTCCATTTTTTTTTTTTTTTGCTTTTCCGCATTTTTTTAGGTTCTTGTTGCGTAAGCTATTTATAATCATCATCATCAGCAGCAGCAGCAGCAGCCCCAGCAATTTCGTGCAACTCGTGCCAGCGGAAAACTTGGTTAAAGCAGGTTTTCCCGTGATGTGAGTGGAAAATAAAGGTTGTCACAAGTTTTGTCTATGACCTCGTTGTGGTACCTCGTGTGCCATCTTTTGTGGACTCAAACCACGCTGACTTGCAATCGTCTATCCCGATGCTGTACGAGAAACACGAGGTGACGGCTTATTGCCGTCAAAACTACACCTTTTTAACGGTAAAATGCCGTCTCAGCAGTAGGCTTCCCCCGAAAATGGCGTTAAAAGAGCAGTGCTTTTGTGACGGCTAAATGGCCTCACACTTGTTTTTATTTTCTCTATTTTAGAATTCTGGTGTTTCGATGCAGAAAAAACGAAATAAAAATAAAGAGAGAGAGCCATGACCAAACCAACCTTCTTCTTCTTCCTTTGCACATAGTCTTTTCCAACCAAAGCTGTGCTTGATGCAGCAGCCTTCAATTCAATCAGTGAACGCCCTCGCTAACTTCCTTCTACGAATTCTCTGAATGTCTGGCGCGCTTTGAAGATCTGCAAGTTTTTGTTTTGCTATACTCCTTTCGTTGTTGCATTTTTAAAACTTGTTTGGTGTTTAGACTAAATCACATCGAGCTGAATTAGAACCGCTTCAAGGCACGCAAAATGTCAGCGTCCCATTTGCCAAGATAGTTTAGTCGTGCGCTACGGTGAGCGCCAGACAGCGGTACCAAGAAAACCCTTTCTTTCTCAGGACCACAACGCAGCAGTCCCGTTCAATTGACCCCCTGTTTCCGAAGAAAAGAACACAAAGACGAGGTGGGCATCGGTAGCAGGTTCCACAGACGACGGGTGCTCCCGTACAGGTAGCAAAACGGCGCATTTCCGGCGTCCAGGGGAGGCACATTAGCGTGAAAGCCCCCGGTGCCCCCCATTGGTCGAGGGGCAGGATTTCTCCCCCTCTCTCAGCGGTCTCCCCTCCCGAAGAAGACGGCGGTTCGCAGCCAGCACGTGCTACTTATTTCCCAGGACCTCGTCGGTTGAAGTTAGGGAGCAAGGTCAGCAGCTCTTGCAAGATCTTGTTTTGCAGCTAGAACGCGCGAAGGCGAGATCTGCCGCTCTTGCCTGTTCGGTGTGCCGGCGAACGGGAAAGTTGGCGATGAACGCTGGAAGCACGTTGTCCATGGCGGTCAACTGCTTGACCGACATGTGCACCCAAGAGGACATGTACTATGCTCACGTCCGGATGCCTAACTCCAATCTGTACCATTACATGTCCGACGGCTACCAAACTCCGGTGTCCAGTCCTGGGACCCTACCCGCATCTCCTGCTGGTTCGCAGGGCAGTCTAACGGAGCTCTGTCCAGTGGGGCAAGAAAGTTATCAGGAGGAGCGCCGCATTCGAAGCGCAGATGAATTTGATTCGGATGCCGAGAATGGCAGTGTCTACTCCGTGAACTCTGCGCCCGAAAAGAAACAGAGCAAGAATGGCGGTAGAAAGAGACACTTGGAAAGACCTCCGCCTCCACAAACGGTTCTGAGGAAAAGACGATTGGCGGCCAATGCCAGGGAACGTCGCAGGATGAATTCTTTGAATGTTGCTTTCGACAAGCTTCGTGACGTGGTTCCATCCTTAGGGAATGACAGAAAGTTATCAAAATACGAAACGCTTCAGATGGCCCAGAGTTATATTAATGCTCTGAGTGAACTTCTCGTCAGAGACTAGAGACAACAATGACTCGACGAGGATGTTTTCTTGTGACGGTGCACGAACGCTTTTGTACGCTACTGTCGTCTGCATGTAAGTAGCCGGATTTCACCGGTGACCGATTTGGCTTGAGACAAGCACGACAGCGTTATAACTGACTTTCTGTGCCAGAATACTAAGAATACTCGCCATGTTTCACTACATATTTGCTTCCTTTGCCCTGGTTTTGAGCTCAAACCTCGTGTAAAGCATGTAAGGCTGTGTTCATCCTAAAGTATATAAGCCACGGTTGTTCAGAACTTCCTTGCGCTGTTATTAAGAAAATGTTAATGGAGTACTTGAGAGTATTTTCGCCGAAGTTCGTGTGCAGTAATTTCAATGAACTGTCCTACTTGAAGTTAAGCACGCTGCTCTCAGAATATACCACTTTTATTTATTGTTTTTTCATGCCACCAGGTGAAAGTACTATTTAAGTATTTCTAGTGTCTACGAATATTTCCCTTGCGCTGAAGGCTGTTTCCTGTATGAGGTCCATTTGGCGTCTTGCTGTTAATATTGAAAGTCCGTGTCCTGCCTGAAGTTTTACATTTCATTGTGCTATTTATCGTTGACTGAGGACCGTGGACCCAATCGCTAGTCTTGTGTTTGAAGGTGTTTGTCTTTCAACACAAATACGTTTATACATATTACGTTACTGTAATGATGTTGAAACATTGCTCAATCGAATGCAGTTGAGACTGTCTCGCGTGCCAAAATGCTTCCCTTGTACAGTTTGTGTGCGTGATTTCTACTGTCGAAGCGTTGCGGACGTTGAATAAAATTTTTCATGACGAGCACCTCTATTGAGCCTTTTCACTTTGAGTTTGGATATTCCGAAACTGGTGCTCCTGGATTTGCCCTTGCTCATTAGAGTTATGTTTCTCGTTTGAACATTCTGCACATGGTCATCATCTTGCACACCGTTTTATCACCTGTTCAGATGAGGTTTCAATCAAATGGCCAAAGACTAGCGCGTACGTCAGAACCTTTCGCACAGAATAACTTTATTTCGCAGTGAAATCGGCAGACTGCCTTTGACTGGATTCAATTGTATAGAATTTTCCCACAAGAACATAGAGAGAGGAAGGTTGATTCGTCACCTCACGATACTCTTAAAAACAGAGAGGACTAAACGTCGTCGGTCGATTACGAATACAGTATTATTATACGACCATAGCAATGACAGAATAGTAAGACAGGGCTAAAAGCAAGCGCTTTCATTTGCACAACTGTACACAGGATAAAGAAGGACGGAAGTGGCTTTCCTCCTCCTCTACGAATAGATTTGCCACGTTCAGCCGAATTGGATTAGTTCTCGTGAATTTGAGTCGGTAACTACAACAAAAAGAATGGGCAAATATCTGTCAGCAATGCTGCCAAATTTTAGCCACAGTGGTATATCCTCAATGTGCTCATCGTCCATCATTAACGGCAATTTTATTTTTTTAGCTTTGGCTTGTGACGGCCAAATGTAGAGGAGATCGTATTCCTCTACAAAGCTATTGGTTGCGGCGTGTAGCCAGAGTAGCCGTGCGGAATCAATGTTTCTTTCCTCTTTACGTGAAAGACAAAGTTTGGGAGGTCAGATGACGTCAATGAAATAAGTAAAGTCAAGTCGTAAACAACGGGAGTTAAAGTTGTTATTCTCCCACAGAAGTCGATGATGAGAGCCAATAGCGTAACAAGAATGCGGCAATATCTCTACTAAATATGTGATCATTGACTTTTCTAAAAAGCTAAACGATGCGTATTGCCGTTAACCTCCCTCCTTCACAGGCTTTGCTACAGTGTCATATTCACGCCACAGTTCGTGCACATGATTGGACGCAGCACGTTCAGTTTGTGCTTGAATTGCAGTGTCGTGTCTACCGTCCACCATGTTCTCATGAGCTGTATCTTACACGCCACTCAAAGAGAAAGGCTTCGGACGCAGCTAAACAAGATCACCAAAAGCCGTTTCCACTGGAAGCCAACAGCAGCAATGCAGAACATCGACAAGTGCTCCGATGCTTCACGAAATTAGTCATTGTGCGTTTGCTTACCGTGATGGGACACCATAGGTCCTTGTGCCATAAATAGCGCGGATTTCTCCTTTTTCGAAAGGAGCGCACTAGAGTCAAGGCTTGCACAGGACCCTGCGGAGGAATAAGAAGTAAGCGCATTTGGGTGCCCGTAAGCGATCACGAACCTGGAGCACACTTTCTTTAATTTTTGTAAAAGCCTCGTTAACAGTCAGCTGTCAACAGACTTCACACTTCTGTTGCCCGTCAGCACAGGAGGAATTATCATCTTTGTACCATTGAGGACGCAGCGTGCAAAGAGGTGGCGCCGGCTGTCAATCACAAGGAACATCAACGGGGCTTCCGCATTGTCAGAGGCTCATCCACAAGATTCTCTGCTCCGTCCGCGAAAGTTCCTATCTGAGGATGATGACTGAGCGGCGCAGGAAATGAACCACGAGAGGTGTTTCTTTTAGTGAAAAAGGTGACTCGTGCCACCACTTTCTACCCTCCATCATAACGTTGATATCACGTGGATGGCAACAGGCGAAGAATTCACTTGTTTGTCAATTCAGTCAAGTGTGTTCAAAAACGCAACGTGCTGCTCCGTGCAAATAAATACGCAAGAACCGAAAGGACAGTTTCACGTAAATTCATCCTGAGAAAGATAAAAGCAGGGCAGACGCAGCCTGAACGGTACAAAGTTGGCCTTCCACGAGACATGCTAACAATGAACAGGGTTCATTGGTTGCGTGCCACACGCTAGATTTCCAACTCGCATTCCCGTTGACACGGGCAACCGCAATTCCTGTTACTGCGGCCCGCGTTGCTTACTTGGGCCCATAACGGTCTCATCATCTGCTGTGGACGCCTCTGAATACACGACAGCGACATCGACGAAATCACAACACGCTTTTATGATTCCCAATCGTCATTGTAACCGACTGTAAACGACCTGTTCGGAGGTCACGCGAACGTCAACCGACAACTGTGGAAAACCAAATGGCAGTTAGCAAATAATGCGGACGGAAGAATAGAACAATCAACAATGCAAGCTTTTCGCACTATGCCACTATGCAGTGTTTCAATTTGAATATCGGACAAAGTAATAGGGCAGCAGATGCACTGGCTGCGGACACGCAGAATCATGCGAAAAACTAGGTATTGAAAACTGTGGGATGGGTCAGTCCAGGAGGTCCAACCACATCGGTTTCAAAAATAGGCCTGGGGGTTCCTTGACGACCAAGGCACCCCACAGGACAGACGGCAACTCAACCTCATTCCGCGGTAATCTCTCGGCGAAAGATCAGGACGCGGATTGGAAGGGAAAAACTATGTAGCGAGCGGCATACATATTGTCGAGCTGGAAGAAGCGGTGGCGGTAGCCGTCGGCTCTGATTTGGTTAGGCGAAACTCATCATCGGCTTGGACAAACCACGGAGATGGGTACTTTGCCCGGAACGGCGGAAGGGTGATGGTTGACACGCCAGCTACCATTGTGCCTTCGAGTGAGCACGCAACTGGCGATGGTGATATAGTCCCATACAAAGACTACGTCGAGCTGTTCTGGCACTGCTGTTGCTTAGACAGGAAGGAGTTCTCGTAATGTTAGCGTTCGCATCGCCAATTGTAGCCATGACGTGTCTAAATCTCCCATCGCTAGGATAAGAAGACGGGCACGCGCCGAGAGGCACCGACGTTCGGCAAATGTCTCCATTGATTCACATCATGTATTGTTGTTGTTTTCAGGTTGTATATGTGAATGAGAGCGATTATATGTAGCTGTTTGTGTTTATAATAACATGGAGGTGCTGACATTGTGAGACGTGGTATTTAGACTCTTGCAATTGGAATCACACCGTTTGCTGCATTTGGCTCTCTAGTAGTGAAAAAAAAAGAAAGATTGATTGCTGCATTTTAATGACCTACTTGTCTGAGCATGAAACGCATACAAGTGTAGTTCCCTGTGAAAGTAGAGGAATCATAGTGAAGATAGGAATAGTATAGAAGACAGACAATGTAAGCACTAAAAGGGAATGTGTCTCTTCAGTGAGGACTCACGTAGATGGCAGTCACGTGCCAGTCTATCAGAGCCTCCCATGTGCCCCCCTTCTTCCGCTCCGAAGACAAAACAGCAAACTAGGATGCAAAACACGCTATCTAAGTAGGCGGCACTAGTGGTGAAGCGACATTGTCAGGGCGTCTTCTGTTCTTTCCTCAAGAATTTCGTTGACGGATACGTGCTACAAAAGACACAGAATCGACGATAATGGCGGGACTATTGGTCTCTCACGCGTCCGTGTTTAAAAAGAAAAGCTCAGCCATCCTCTGAAAACATTGTTTGACCGAAGGAAAAAAAAACCTCCCTTGGAGCTTTCTTTTTTTCCTCTAAAGGCAGGAATCGAAGCCACCTAGAAAAGAAACGAAATGATGCCAGTTGCACCTTCTACACAATCGTCGCGCTGCATGACATCGGGAAAGAAAACAGGTCGGAAAATGCATTATGCTACCGCTCTATCCCCTTCCTCCCAATTGAGGAAAGCAGAGAGTCCCTGTCTCGCACACCTACATATCCAGTTGCGACGGCATACCGTAACATGCAGCAAGATATGACCGATGATGACAAGGCGCAACGGCTGATATTCCACGAAACTCATCGTATATACATACAAGGAAGCTGCGACTTTCAAGCAAAACTTTCCTTACTTTTTTTTTCTATTAAAAATGTTTTCGTGCCAATGCATGATGAATGAGTTTTGAGGAGGAATTGAGAAATGAGTTAGGTCAGCAAAGGTCTCATTTTCGCCTCCTAGCACAGTCGGGGGCGGTGGCAATCACGTCACGGTAAACGCTTGTCGTCCCGGGTTGTTTATGAGCAGCAAGATATTTTTTCTTCCATTTTTATTTAAAGTGCATGAAGCGGTCCAAGTGGGGTAGCTTTCCAAGTGTCGAAACAACAGCCTGGTTGGTCTGCATGGTGTACAAAGGTGGGAGAGAGTCCTTAGGACCCTCGCAATTCTTGGTGCGATAGTGGAAGTGGACCGGACGACGATGAATGAACACGGGCCAAATGGAAGCTCGTGACGCTTTTCGTTACTAACAGAATCAATCATTCTACTCCTGGAAGGTGTACGCTTCAGGCGCTCCTACAGCTACGCTACAGGTTCACACCAAAATGTCCCCAAGGCCACCCTTCTTTCCTCAAGGTCCGCAATTTTTCAATCCAAATGTTGTAAAAAAAATTACCACAACGGACTTGGTCTTGTGCCTTTACAAAGCACAATGACGTGCTTGCGATCTTGCACTTGAGGAAGAAGTGATGATGATGTGTTGGTGTTTAATGGCGCGAATTGACGAAGAAGTATACGTAACGTACTCCGCGTGTCTTCGTCTGTCCGGGCAAGTGTAGCTGAGTCCCGAAAATTTCTCGCGTGCTCTCTGCGGTACACTCCGATACGCAAACTGGGTGGGCTTAGTGCGAAACTGTGGCCAGGTCCCACCATTTGTGCTGAAGTCAGACTACGGTCCTGGTCACGTTTTGCAATAGACAATGATAAACAGAAAGGAGGAGGAAAAATATTGATTGCGCTTTTTAGATTTGGACTTCTTAAGCCGTGGCCAAAGGTCGTCCTGGCTAATGGCTGGAGAGGAGAAGAAGTTTTTGATTGATTTCATTGGCTCAGCGCCACCTACACCTCACACCACCATCATTTCCACAATTTGTGTGAATCTCCGTTGCCATAGGAGTTCGTGCTCACGTTGGACGGCTCACTGCCCATTTATAGATCAGTATCGCGGTTCATTCTATATGCTCTAGGTAAACTGCCACTCATGCCGATATCTCAATGTACAGGGTGTTTCGTGAATGACGCTAAGCGTGATATGCAAGGCACAAAAAATCAACAACGAAAGCACTCTGAGCAGTAGAGTAGCAGTCAGAGTGCTGGACCTCATGCATTATGTTGGATTTTTTTGTTTACTTGTTGACAGGCACGGAGTTGTCCTCTGGCGTCGCATTTCGAACCATTGTAATGAGAAGAAAGGTCCGCAGCACACACTGTATTTTTCTACAAATGAACGCCAAGAACCTGCAAAACACGAGTACTAAAATACTTGACTTTTCCTGAACACCTGACACTTGAAATGAAACGTTGCATTAGGTCTCCAGGTGCAAACGACCATTGCCGTGAAATACCGCCTCCTCGGCTATCGAGAAGCCGGATTCAGTATTTCGGAAATTGGTTAAGCCCACTCACTGTAAGCCATGGAGAAAATCATTGAAAAAGTGAATCTGACAGGGCGGCTTCAAAAGCCGCCGCCGTGAAATATGCCGACGTTCCTCCTCATTGCTGGCAGTGTGCACAAGACAGAAGCCTTCAAAGAAGACGCAGGGTTCACACAATGTGCACGGAACTGCTGCTGTATAATCGATTGCTCATTGGTGCATGCTGTTCACACCTCGCGGCCGGTGAACATCATTTAGCATTCCGGACCAGTGGGGGGCCAAACTCCTTTGGCTCCGTATCTGCTTTCAGTGGTTGGCTGACGACCCGTCGGCGTGCAAGGAATGGCCAAGTATGTTCTCGATAGGATTCCAAGTAAATGTGCGACAATCTTAAAGGAATCTATTGCAACACACAACTGCAAAGTACGCCACTTTGATCAGTACAATCAGGTTACCTGGCTTGGGAAGTTGAGCTAGGTCGAAACAATCGTTCGTCCTGTCTACAAGATCCGAATGAAGTAAAATTTATGAGTGAGAAGCCGTGAAATCCTCCAAAATCGTGCGCCGGGAAATGTCGTCTAGACAATTGAGCTTCAGGTGATCTCAATGACGGCAACTCCATTTATTTTGGGCCCATGTAACTTAGTAGCGGAACAATGAATGTCGTTCGCCCCCCATCTATACAGAGCTCGCCTTTGCTTTGCATCAGCAACCTTTGTAGCAGTCGAGAACGTCGAGTCGAGTCGAGAACGAGAATCTTTTGGCAAGGTTCTCAGCAGGAGACCATGTTGTGTGAGGACAGATAGAACAAATGAAATATATTAATAACCCACCAAGGGATACACTTGAGACAACGTTTCAAGCTACGTCCGGCCGACTATGCCTCCATCTTGATAGCAATTAATATTTTTCTAGTGGCAATGTAGATATCAAAAACTACGAAGGAGAAAAAACTTAATCCAGTACGATGGCTTTCAATCAGGTTCCAGGAATAGCTGAAGAGGTATACTTAGGCAGGCGAGGTACTCACATTTTCTCTTTCATGCCGAAAGCAAGAGCAGGCAAGATTCGCATTTCACGCCTACGTACATTTACGGACGCCGTAACGAGAACGACCCTCAGCGGCGAAATTTTCTTGACCTCTTTACCCTTTCCAGCTTTTTTCATCGGTTCCTTTCACTAAAGCAACCGTAGTCCACCCTTGAGGAACAATCAGTAGCTAAAGATAGCTAATAGCTGACTATTCACTAGCCAGGAATAAAAAGCTAAACGTTAACAAAATATTCCGTACGATTTTCATTCCTTCATTCGAAGACATGCAGTAGCCACACAAGGGAATGACGTCGGGATTTTTAGAAATTATATCTGCTTTTAGATGTTGAGAACTTGGTCAGGACTTGGGTATGTTTCCTTCTGCCTTTTTGTAAGGTGTAGAAACGGCCGTAGAGACGGTGTAGGCAGCCCATGACCTTCGCTTGATGTTTCCACCTACGCAATTTCCCACGGTTTCTCGCCGATCCATCGTTTCTCACGCTACTATCACATATTTACATCATCTCCGTTACTCGAGTGGGCAGGAAACAAAACGAAACGTGCGTGACAAGAAAATCCAATTATCGCAGGACAGAAAGGAAATGCACCTTCATGTCCATTAATTGCGACGCCATTGTTGCTCTCACTCGCGCGGAGCTGGAAACTCTCTGGAACCATTTTCATTGACGTGGCCTCAAGTGATTACTTTAGAAGCGTTTAGCCTTTTTTTATGGCTCGCAGTAATACTACGAAAGAGTAATTCACAGCGCCCACTGGAAAGAATGATTGTGGCGAATTAATGGTGGAGGGTAGCTGGTCAACGCGAAATCAAGGCAAGACTTTACGAATTACAGTAAAATTATATAAGTCGACGGCAGATGTTGTTTCGAGGCACATAGCCTGTGCCCACAAAAAGCGCAATCTCCGAAGCAACCCTCACCAGGGCCTCGTTGTACCCTTTACTCGTTGCTCACTTGCCAACACTTTTCCAATTCATTCATTTTGTCTCTGCTGATTTCTTTTTCTCCCCATATTGGAGGCGACCGACTTTTGAATGTGGGAATGTCAAGGAAGCTTCTTTCATTTCTCAGCAATGGGAACCGAAAAAGTTGAGAGTAAAGAATATAAATATTGGAGAATTTGGAAATAATTATAAGGACAATACTTGGAATTTGGGAAAAGATACTCAAGTCCAAGCGATAAGAGGCTGCAGTAAAGTTTTGTCCGTTTCCTCCGTGGGTGCCCCGACGATGCAGACACAGGAAGAAGAAGAAGACAGCTGACGATCTGTTCCAAATCGTCGTCGTTCCGGGTCCCGTTCCAAATCTGGTACGTTGTCACTGCTCCGGGTTCAGACTCAGTCGTGATAATCGATGCGAAGGTTTATTTACATGGGACCAAGTATTAGCTCCCGGACTGATCTCTGCATCGTCGGACTATCCACGGAGGAAACGAACAAAACTTTACTGGCGCAGTCGACAGGATCTTCTACGGTTCATCACTATTGTTCTACTTCCGCAACAAGGGAGGCAGAAGGGACATCGTGAGCGCATAGCTGTCATGACTTCCAGGTCAGCGACGGTTCAAAGCTTTGGAACAAAAGACTCTGGGAAAGCTAGGAAGATTGCAGCGACCTGTGTGTTCGAAAAAGTCGGTCTCCGAACACAACTGGCCATTGAAAAAAAGAAAACTCAGCAGTTATTGCTACAGATTCGTTTGAGAGAGCTTGAGCAGTCGGCTAACGCAAGGGATGAGGACCCTCAGGTATCATTTGCGAGTAGTACGAGTCAGTAGTCCGACTCGCGCTGAAGCATTTTTCAAAAATGTTGCAAGGCAGTATCCCAAAATTCCCGGCAGAGGCACTCGTATGGTTCGACACGGTCCAGTGTGTTTTTGGGAGGTATAATGTACCGAGGGACATCCGAGAACAATTGGATTATCCGGTCGGAAGGGATATCTATGCTCGCAAATGAGAAAAGATGAGGAATTGGAGGCCCTTAAGTGAATGGTCCCAAAGGAGGAATTGCGTCTACGTCGAAGCGAGAGGCGTTTTCTTTCACCCACTAAGTCGAAAGGAGAGGACTGGGAGCCCGAAAGACCAAGTCGTGAACCCGTCATACAACTTTAGTGTGGTGGGCTCAGTCCCGGAGCTAATGCCTGCCATCATGTTTTAACTATCCCATGTAAATAAACCTTCGCATCGACTATCACGACTGAGTCTAAACCCGGATCAATGATAAGGTTTTGGAAGAGGAGCTGGAACGACGACGGGGACCATTTGGAACAGATGGCCAGGTTTCTGCATCGTCGGGATACCCGGAGGAAAGGAACAAATCTTTACTATTGCAATCGCCGCTTGCGAAATCACTTCAAAGCAGCTTGCAGAGCCGAGTTTTAGCGAAATGGTGCCAAATGGGCTTTTAAACAGAGCCGACGTTGAAGAGCAACATTAGAATATTCTTTAAGCCGGCGTGGTACTCTACCCCATTACCACCGTGTGAGTAAGTGAAGGGGAAATTAAATATGGATAACGTTCAGCTAGGCGGATCTTTGCGGCCTTAGTTGTCTATAGGAAACTGAGTAGTTGGGTGTTTGAGACGAATTTCATGAAGAATCGAAGCACCTGTCAATGTTCTACAGTGCTGCTGTATGCTTCCAGTTGACCTTGTTTAGCAGCGTCCAAAGCCTTTCTCTTTCATTGCCGTATAAGGTACAATCCATGCGAAAAAGATGGATGTTAGCCCCGACACCGAAGCCCGAGAACAAGCTGGGTGCGGCTGGTTTACATGTTACGTCTGAGACATAAATTTTCTGTATTACGTGATGCGTCTGTCAAATGCGCAAAACATTTGCATCGCATAACCGGTAGTCAAACATGAAACATGCGCTACGGCCAAACATTTTGAAAAACACCGTTAGCAGACATCCACGCCCAGACTTGATCCACTTGAAGCTGCTCAGAGCTCAGCTGCAAGTTCTTAGTGCACGCAAACAGAGGCGAATTTATAAAAAACATGTTCCTGCGAAGATTAATATCGTACCTCTCATAAGTGGAGAAGGAGTCGTCACGTGAATCGGTGCGGTCACAACTGCATGGTGGTTGTGAGAGCGAGCTCAGCAGAAGCGACTACTTTAACTCCCCGTGCGTTCAGGGCCGACTTCGCATAATGGACGTTCTTTGGTGGATGTTGAAGAAGTAGACTATAAGGCGGAGGCCAGTGGAATAACCTTTTGTGCTCCGCTGCTCGAGATGTTTTTTAGAAGCTTCTTTTCGGCTGCATGGAAAGAGCTTTCCCGACGCTCAACTTCTGTTCATGAGTATCTTTAAGTCACAATTACAACTGCAAATGCAGCTGGTCCAACCCAGTTGCATTTCGGAGTAGCAGTGACGAGTGAGAAGCGGTAGTATCTCAATCCACGTCATTTTCAAGCACTTAGCGCGAGAAGCGGCCGGCGAAGAGAAATGCTCACCGCTGGAATCCAAGGAAGCATTCCAAACATGGTGCGTAAGCCTCGACTGACTCATGCACGGCACCGGTTCGTAACTCAGTCGTACGATTACGGCGCTCATAAAAGCGGTAGAGCGCACAGGCCGATAAGGGCTGAGGGCGCTTACGATGGTGGCGAGAGCGTCTCATACGGCGCGTCAGCACTGAACGACAACCGCTCTCTCAGTTGAGGTTACGTTAATTGAGAAACTATGGCACGACTGTCTTCCTTTCGTTATTTCCTAACTGTAGTTGCCTGCCATTTATAGGATTCTCTGCGGTCCAGCATGAAGAAGAGAAACCGCATCTCCCAACCGCCCACAGGAAACAGGAGGGAGGATTCTTCACCTACGCCTTTGCATCTAGACAGCTTGCACGAAAAAAAAAACCCCTAAGCTCTGTCCTCGTTCCATGAGACACCACAAACCATAGCCTGTTGGTATCACAGTTGCCTGGACGCCGTCAACATTCCAGGTTAACCAACATAATGCAGAGAATTATTGTCGTCCCCATCGAGAGCAACGAGTTCATAAATCGCTCACAGTGTCTTCGCTATTCCATCCATGGCCCATCGGTGAAGGAAGTCACGAAGAAAACTCGACCACACGTATTTGGCTTTGCCGGCCCAGGGTTTCACTATTGAGCTGTCATGGCACACTTTCCTTGCGCTTCATGCAGACCAACGGCTCATGTAATAAAGTCCTTGGACTGTGAAGAACCCGGGACCTAATCTGTAATCATGTTAACTAGAAGGCAGTGACAAGACCTCGTCACGATAGTGCGGCTGCTAGTCAGCAGCATATTCTCATGCGTGTCAAAAACTTCCATGGCGTTCGTGAGTTAAGGCATCCACCCTAGCCCTTTTATTTACGTTGAATAGGTGCTGGATGTCACTTGTGCCGTGCAGTAGCGTTTAACAGAGGCCCCATGACCATTGTGTCGCAGCACTGTACCAGCCGCACTATCCTGACGTCACTCTAGTCCCTGCCTTACCGAGAAAAGTGCCACTGCGCCACCTGGTGAACACGACGAAAATAAGTTGTCCTCAGGCAGGGATATTTTACCCCATATTCGCTGTTCTTGCCCAGCTAAACATGCAATTTGCATCACTTTGTCTTTTATCGTCTTCAATCTTGGTGCATCCTAATAAGGCCTTCGAGCGATACCCCACGATAATACCAGATTACCAATACTAGAATACGTTGCATTCTGTTATCTTCACTCAGCTGTCTCTCAACGAGAAAGTTCGAGCCGCCTTCTTAGGCTTGTCACGACCAAATTTCAGAATGTGTCACGAGAAGTGCCGGAGAACGGTTCTGAAAAAGGTATACGGCACGGACACGCGCTTGCACAGCCCAACCGTTCATAAAAAATGACAGTCGATGACTGTGAAATGGGATTTTTCATCAAAGCTCTGTTTATTGAGACGGCTGGTTGTCTGTAACATGCTATGACTTTGGATGGCAAATGAGAAAGCTAGCGTCTCACTACATAGTCAAAATAGAATGGGCGTTATCTCAATATCCATCTCGTACGCCTCTCAGTTGTTGGCTGCTCATTCGGCCTACGCCAATGAGTCCTGTCACCAAACGACTGAACCCTCACAAACAAGTGAAAAGAACCTTTGGTGTCTCCTTTTATTTCTAAATTCAGTGTTAGCGCTGCAAGACAACTGGTGCCATGAGCAGCCTACCTATGTGAACAGAGGGAGGGCCGACTTCAAGGGGAACTGTGCTGAAATACACGTGCAAAAGCCACAGTCAGCACAGACGAGATTCGAGCCCACCACCTTCCGGTCTCGAACGCCGTAGACCTCTCTGCCATGCCTCTCGCTTTTATGAAGGAAAACCTGATTCATCAAGACCGTAGCAAGCAGTTGGACTTTAGCGTACGTACAGCTGCAGACACGCCATAATTCACGTGAAAACAATTCCGCTGAAAGCGTCGTTCCGCGAAGGGCTCTCGAAGCCCGACCAAAGTGGCGAAAAGCGGCGCTGGTTCGTAAAAGCACTCTGACGCCGGCAAGCCGCCTATCTATTCACCTCGGCAATACTTAAAACAACACACGTGTGCTCGTTCTCTTTTCGAACCACAAAAGTATACGCGATACCATAAACATCAACACACGAGGGGAACGCTTTTTACAGCCTTTTCTTAACCCGCTTGAAACAAAGCAAGTGTAGACGGCACTGCTGCAGACCAGACGCATCCCCACCATCGCTCTCAGCGACTTTGTTTGGCTGATGTCTTTATCTGTCACTGAAACGAAGCGGGTACACAGCTTATCTTTAAAGGCTGCAAGTTCCTGTATTCGAACCTCATTAAGTCCCATGTTTGTTTCGATGGGGAGGAAGTGCCGATGAAACGATAAACGTGTTGTGTTGAAAACCAACTCAACTATCTTATCTGCCCACACTATTTACCCTGGGTTATAATAGCGAAGAATACGAGATAAAAAGGAAAACAGGAAGAAGAAAACGTGGACTGCAGAAACAAGGCGAGTTCATCGACATTTCATGTGGTAAAGAAGAAAAACAGTGGGTCCTGCCCTTGCGAGCTGCACCTCTTTGAAAATGCTGCCTTCACGTCAATTCACGGAGAGGGTCAACCTGCCATCGACATCATGACAGCGTTCGGAGAGCACTGTGGGAACCTCATCGTTGCAAACTAGTCCCCAAGACGTATTCAATAACACCTGTTAAAGGACGCTCTCGTACAGAAAAGTCCATTTCGAAACTTTAGTGAAATAAGAATCGTTAGTACTAATGGAAGACCGCATCGAAAGCCCATCGGCACTAGCGCAATAGTTTTCGAGAAATTTGACAAAATAGTAGAGAAAGCAGACGACGGATGTCAGATGTTTTTATTATCTCCCTCCTTTCTTAGAAAAAAGAACAAAAAACGTCATGAGGTGACGTCAGCTGGAAGGCGCGGGAAATGCGGAGCCTCCCGCCCTTGTGGTTGGCTTGCGCGCGCGATCACAGCGCTCGCCTTTCTTGCGGGCGAGTGGTCACATTAAAATTTGAATGGGACCCGGGGCGCCGTCGTCTGCTTCTATTGCCTCGATTCGCAGCGCTTTTCGTCCAATAGCAGACTTCCGTACTTGCTGACGTACCGGATGTTGTCGTGGTATGAATTTAATTCGTTTAACTTAATATCTGCTGCTCTCTATGCGAAAAAATCCGCACTGTGCCATTTTCGACAACGGCGATTCGAATGGCATAGGTCTGGAACAACTCCGTAAACTCCGCAAATCCAGCCACTTCCTGGGGGGGGGGGGTTGACGTGTAGTGAAAGAGGTGCAGTCTGCCTGCTCTTGCCTGGCGGCAAGTCGCACCTCTGTGAGGCTCAGAGTGTTTCTGCCAGCCCGGTGTCGTGCAAGAACGC
>JARGYV010113621.1:0-10091 GCA_029532675.1 Ornithodoros moubata | reverse complement strand
AAAAAAAAAAGAACGGGGTTCCCAGCTCATAACCGAGGTTTTGCGTTGTCATTTGCGGGCGAGACCACAGTGCTGGATTTCCAATCAGCGCAGATAAGGCCTCCTCCCAAAGATACGGCTCTCCCATCACCATGAGACATGAAGTCGTACGCAACATTCAAAATGATGATAGCAAAATGATAGCAAAGATGATGTCTTATTCGGCTTATCTCTGTCTTCATTTGCCTGACGATACTTGAGTCCGAAATCCTTTGTTGGCGAAGTCCTCGTGACCTTATTCCAATTTCGAAACCTCTCATACACCAGAGTGAAATAGCATTCTTTTTTCCTGTCTTCTTTTCGAAGCGAGGACGGGGCTTTGTCTCGGCCAGCAATCTCAGATCAAAACGAACCTCCGAGGCGGATGCAGAAGACAGCAGCGGCTGAGGAAAGTAAACGTCGGACGGTAAGCTAAAGGTACATATGGGTCTTCAACTCGAGCTCCAATAAGCTGCACTGCCGGGATTTCAGTTTACTCTGCTTTTCAGGCAGACACAGTACACACACTATTTCTTTTTTCTTCCACCCTTAAGAAACGCTGGATAGGAAATAAGTACATTTTCTGAAGCCCGGCTCGAGCTTTGATAGGAACTTTCGGCTATTGACGGAGCTGCGTTATTTGTCATTCAGACAGTTTGCTAGCAAAGGAAAGCGCACGTTTGATTTTGTGATTTTGATTCTTAATTATTAATGCAATTAATAACATTGGGCTATGGGGGAAAAGTTAACGTATATACGCTTCACCTGCCTATAAGGGCGAGAGCTGTGATTGCGCGCGCAAACCAATCACAAGGGCGGGAGACTCCGTATTTCCCGCCACTTCCACCTGACGTCGCCCCATTTTTTTTATGTAAGAAAGGAGGGAGATGATAGAAACACGTGACATCCGTCGTCTGCTTTCTCTACTATTTTGTTAAATTTCTCGAAAACTATTGCGGTGCTGCCGATGGGCTTTCGATGCGGTGTTACATTAGTACTAACGATTATTGTTTCACTAAAGTTTCGAAATCGACCTTTCTGTACGGGAGTGCCTCTTTAAGACTGATCTGTAGCCAAGCCCTGTAGGAGTACGTGCCAAACGGGTACGTCGCTTGCGTGATGTCGCGTTCCCGCCAATATACTATGAGCCCTCAAGGTTTATGAGCGTAGCCTATACTAGAGTCTTTAGTACAGTAATCCCCTATGCGGTGGCGGTAGAGTCACGTTTTTTTGAGAAACGTGATTTATCATCGCAGCCTAGCTTTTAAAAATACAGTTCCCATTTATTACATGCGCTTATTTTGCGTCGTGACCATTAATTTTCATAGGCTTGTTAAGCCACAGAAACGAGCATATTACGTTGGAAACGTCGGTCGGTGACAAAATTGGATTGGCGCTGCACGCTTGTAACGTGTTCTCTTTCTCCCAGGTGTATACGAGTCACCGAAAATAAACGTGTTCCTGTTTATCCCATCGCCCTTCTGATGTTCCTTCCTTATCGTTTGCGGTCGAATGAACTCCCCTTTTTTATGTAGAAACGTCAGTTGTCTCCCCATGGTTTCCAACTCGTTAGGTATTCAAGAAAGCGTACGAACTCCTGTCCTGAAAGGCCGCGTAGATAAAGCCATTTATCTTCGGATTTGAGCGTAGCGGTCCCGTATTTTAACGGCGTAATGCATTTTCAGGGCAGTTTTTTTCCCTATATATATATACTTTTTTTACATTCGCCTTTTCAATCCATAACGCTTTTGTTTCATAATTTATTTTCTTTAGCTCCCGCGTGGCACGCTTCGGTTGTTGCGGACGTGAGTTTGCAACCCTTACGTTGCTCTCGATGGTGTAACCCATCTGTTCGCCGAGTCATGTGGCAGTCATAAAAAAGTGTAGCTCATCGAGAAGGATTGGCCGCTTAGAGGGGAAGCCAGTCAAGCATTTTGTAATTGCCGTTGGGTTGTACCCTGTGAATGAGGTTAGGAGGTTATTTTTGGCGATTCATTATTCTCTGTTTCGCGCTGGCCGGTTAGTTGTAGCGCAGGCTTGGAGTCTATGGCTAGAGTTATAGAATTGTGCTGAATGCAGTATGTATGTGGTTGCTGCCGTGGACAAACAGCAGCATAATTAGGAGTCCTAGTATGAAGTTTCAGCTAAAATGGTCTTAGCGTCACGACCATAGGATTAATTGAAAAGCAAAAAAAAAAAAAAAGAAAGTCAAAATTGAGTGTCTCCACCTGGCACCATCACTAACGCATGCCTGACCGGCGACTGGGGCCATCGGCCGCTACATATTCTGACATCAAGGATCTTTCCACCTGGGGACTTAGGTTGTCAAGCTGTAATCGGAGGTAGTACAGACAGGTGTGCAAAGCACAGCAAAGTTCACTGTCTGCCCTAGTAATGGTTTTGAAGTGTAAAGCCTAAAAACGAAAGATGCGATCTTTTGCGTTTCTAACCAACCAAACCTCTGGAGCCGTACTTTGTTTCCGTTATTCCCAGTGCCGTTCTCAGGGTATGAGGCTCAGGCACCTGGTGAAGCCTTTCGAAGTGACGAAGTAAATGCACAAACTATAGGAGTGCCCAACAGCACATACCAAAACTGTCTGAGTTATCAGTATAAAAGTGGATACAACTCATTGTAAACATTTTGCGGTTCGCTTATGAGTTTCGCACTTAATGCATAAGCGTGCTTATTCACGTGAAACCCACCATTTGTTATTGTTATTATTACATGAACAACCTCAAAAACAACAAAGTTTCGATATACTGGTCCAAGTGCCGAAGAGTGATGAGACGTCCTGAGGTGTTGTATGCCACCGAGATATTGCGTCGCGATGCCTTTCTTGTGAGCCTATTTCTTCTTACAGCACTCTCAAAAAAGAGTCCAAAGTGGTCAAAAGAAGTACCGCCTTTACGAGAAACGTCCAGGAAATGGAAAAATTGCGCGGCAGTAACGTAAAGTTCATGATTGGCGCAGCCGAGCCCTGCGACATTTACTGCAATAATTGGTAATGGTGCAGCTTCTGGGGGCGTAGTTTGAAGCTTTTAACCTTGCTCAGGAGCCTCTCGATAGCATCTATGTGCCTCTTAGCGTACAGTTTCTGCATCATCAGCGCAAGAAGAACGAGAAGAAGAAGAATTAGAAGAATAAGAAGGCTAAGCACCAGCCTAGCATAACATCCTCCTCTAGTCGCTTGAAGCAAACTTCGCTGCCCGGTGCATTTGCACCTGGATACGTTCCTTCCTGACAGATCGCGCGTTAATCAGCTCTGACGGCCGATCTCTGTCATCCGCCATTACTTTGCACAGAGGGGTCCCACAAGAATCTGTTCTGTCCACTGTGAAAAAGATGTCGAAAGTGATATGTACCATTTCATAACGGCAACAGCCCGTTTCTAATTTTCCCATACCCTGGCTAAGCCGTGGCCAAACGCTCTTCTGGTTAATGGCCAGAAAGGAGAAAGCAGTAGTTGAAGAAGCGTGTAGACATACACTCAGCACCACCGCTATATCAACCACGTTCACGCGACTTCCACGAACAAGATCGTACGGAGGGCAAGAGCACAGCCGCGGTAAAAGGAAGCATGAGCTTGGGCACAAGATGAGCTTGGGAATTTATAGATAGCCTGATATGAGAATACAGTAACTTCAAAAAATAATTGGATATTCTGTCTTCTGGTCATTGTATTAGGCTAACCTTGGCATTTCTTAATCATGAAGCGTGTTTTTTTCTTTTTCTTTTAATGTTTAACTGTCTTAGACAGTTCAGTTGTCTTGCCTTCATGCGAATCCATGAATCCGAGAACCATGTTGCTGCTTCAGTTGCCACTGCAAAGAAATAGCGGGGAAAATCTGGCTTTTGACGTAAACGCAAGCGGTAGTTCGAAATTACCAAAACGAATTTGTCCTGGTCCTCACACAGATCTGCTTAGCCTAGGGGTAAAACCACCCTTCAGCACAACTATTGAAACTTTGAAAAGGATTAGACTTAACACCGTACTCTGTGGGACAGCATTTGTCACTGCAGCATTCGTTGTGGCCCCATCTTTCTTCTTGTGTGGATGGAAATTTTCCTCTCGCGCAACAGTATGTAAAGAGGCCCTGCATGGAACAGCAGCATGTGACAGGACGCGCAGCAGGTGGTCGTTGCTGTCAGCGTCGTGGAGTCTCCTGGCGTCTACAAGCCTGCCATGATTTCTTTTCACTAACATTTTGTTTGTTCTTCAGTAGAGCGGGAGCAAAAGGCAGACACATAGAAGAAATAGACAGCGCACATCTAGCAATAGTGAAATATCGCGAGACAGAGCTGGAATACTTAGTGAACTACTAATGTGATATGCTGATTGAAACCTGTATGTTCCACAACAACTGGTCTGTGTCTCGGACAAACGATGAAATTGAAAGCTTTCTTCTCCACATATTTTTGGTATTTACGGGACCAACCGGATTCGCACGCGACAGACTTTTGGGCAGGCACTGAAGCCGTTTGATCCATGTTTTCTGCTAGTACTGAGTAATATTCTTATACTGACCATTAAAGAAACTGCAAAGACGTAGCTATGTTAATATTATTTGCGTCCGCTCCTCAATTTTTGCTCTAAAAATGTTGTTTCACCATTAATGTGCAATAATGGAATGTTTCACGCGCACACAAAAGCAAATAAAAGGCGATGGTTTCTTACCGTATCCCAAGGGAAAACCGATGTTCAGAAGAGATGTGAATGGAGGCTGTTGTTACATTTCGTCGACGTGGAAAAGGATAGCGTAATGTGAAATACTCCAACACGGTGAAAATACGATGAGGAGAAAGATGGGGTGCCAGAGGGCCGGACTAAATATATATAAATACAGATACACTAAACACCAGAACATTCTCATCCATCTGCTCAAATCGCAACCTTTCATTCGAATTCTTATAGTATTAGGCCAAGCTATCATTTCGTGCCTTTTCTCTGGCATTCCGTCCTGATACCCTCTCTTCGACAGGAACAGAGGCAACAACGAATCCTGATGTGCCTTACAGAAATGTTATCTTTGTACTTCCAACTATTTCGCCCCATACGTTTCGTGGCGCTTCGGGCACCACTTAGGAAGGGGAGGGGGAATCTCAATTGCCAGTCGTCGTTCGAAAATTGATCTTTCAGAAATCTGAGATACAAAGAAGACAAGGTAATAGGAAAGGAAATAAATGTGGTCCAATACACAAAACGAAGAGAAAAAAAAAAAATACATGCAGTCGTCCGGGTAGAAGACGAAGGAGAAGAAATCGTCCTTCGCAGCAAATGCGTGGGTGTGAAATGGCTGCACCTTCTTGACGTAAGTTTTAAATTCTTCGGCTTGCTTGAATAATAAGCTACGAAAAAGTAGTTCCACTTTGAATGGGGAGGGCAGGAAGGGCTATACTTGTATTCGTTGGTAGCAAAGAGCACGTTTTTGGTTTGTTAGTTTGTTTGTAAACATGAAACAGAAAAAAAGGGACTGGGAAAAGAGAGAAAAATAAAATAAAGAGGATTACTGTGGTTATACCCGATATTTATTCATCAACTCGATCTGAACAGAAGACATGACGTGTGTCAGTACACACGTCTGCCTTGAAGACCGACGAAGATTGCACATATGTACATGTTAAACACCAAGCTGGGAATGTTTGTTTTGATTGCTGTACACAACACCGAGAATGACCGGTTCACTGTCATCCACCCAATACCAGGAGCTGCTGTTCTGACATATGTTTCGCATTCATTCAAGCGAAGTCAAGAGGCACGTGACCAACATACAACGGGTCATGCAGATATTTGCATTCTGCAATGCTGTAGAGTCCAACGAAGCGAACAGCGAACAGATGATGCAGCAGAGAATCATTGCAGCTTCCCGGGGTTAGTCCTTTTGAGGGTTTGTGTTTTGGACGAAGATGTTGGTGCACCGAGACAGGGCGCTATTTGAGTGGCTGCTTGCTCGATGTCTATCGTCAGTCGCGCAGCATCAGGCGTTGGAGGGGGTTGCCTGTAAAGCATACAGTGATATGTAAAATGTCAATATGCAGGCGGCACAGTATTGAGATGGCAGTTAAAACCGGGTACAAAGGTCAACGAGCTGGTTTGTCTAGCTGGTTTGAGCGAGAGCTGGTTTGAGTTGGTATGTCTAGCGGTCCAGTTTATTTTTCTTATTTTTCTGTCGTGTCGCTGCAAACTGTTTTTATATCAACAGATTTGGTGGACTACAAAATTTCTTGGCACAAATTTAGTTGAACTGACAGCTGAAATGCAGCGATAAGAGCCTGTGTGTTACGCAACATACAGACTACTAGGTATCCATAACTCATTTGCCAAAAAGCGCGACTGGACCAAAAGAAGTGATTAGTGAGGCATACAGGAGCTAAGTTTATTTATGTATGTGTAGGCAAGAGTAAACGAAGAAAAAAAAATCCGGAGGAATTACAATCTGTTGTACCTTGACGTTTATAAAGAGAGGCAAAAGTCCAATGCAATTCTGTGATACGATCGAGGTTACAAACCGTATGCTATAGTGAGCTGCATTTCAAGTAAAGTTGCTGTAGCTGCTGAACGACAGAGACGAAAAGGAGGGGAAAAAAAAAAACAGGGAAAAGAAAGTACCCATCTAACCCAGCAGTCTAACGATCTGTTGATTACTTCATCAAAGTTAGTGGTTAAAAAAGAATGGGAAGAAAGAGAGAGTTGCACTACTCTTTATTTGCGAAGGTCTCCGCTGCTCAAAATTTCGTTCCCTTCGAGTTGGCGAGCCTTTGATTGAGGGAACAAGTTTATCTTGGAAGTATCCAGTTCGCGTTAGCTTTTTTCTTCCGGATGTTCCAGTCGGGCGGCCGAACTGATGAGCTTGATTAGGCATTCTGAGGAGGGCCATCATTAGCTTCCCTTCTTTCCCACGTCTCATTATCTCTCGCCTTTTCCACATCTGGCCTCCCTTATCGGCTTCCTGGCTCGGTCGCCAATTCTAAGAGTCTGAGTCCATTAGCCTCATTGCCCAAGACTCTCAAAGCTCCTTCAGATCACCTAGGCCTCCGCGGACGCCTTGAAATATTAATTCTTGTCGTAGGCTGGATTAAACCCCGCTCTTCTTTCACCTGCTAATCCTCGATGCAGAAAAGAGCTCCATCGTAGAAAAGGGTCCTTCTTCAGGTATGAGGAAAGAATGTAGAGTCAGAGTTGCTTATCGACCTGGCTTCACTCTATATTTCCGTGGAGTAAACACGTTGTTGCGAGGTACACGACGTTCTCCTATCAAGCTCTTGAAGAACGAGGCAGCGTTAATGAAGTTGAAACTTTTTGAGGACGTCTTGTTGTCCCTCCAATCGTGGTTCAGAGTATGCGGCGTCATACTGCTTGCCATGTAGTGAATACAACGAGAACGAAATTTTTTAAATGGTTAGGATATTGTCGAAGATTATTTTTATTGTACATAAGTTTACATGTACGTGAGAATTATCTACCATTCTCAACCCACACTAATAAGAGAAAAGTCCCCTGGTTACTCGAAGAGTCATTTGCCGCTTGTTTTCCATTTCGATGTGTCGTTGCGAAATTTAACATCTTAAGTCTTGGATATATTACAACCAACGTCATATGGACAACCAGAACGAATGTGGTCGCACTAACTTTAACTCTTGTGGTTTACGCACAGATGTGCTGTGTAGTAGAACATAATATGGAGAACCTGAGATAATGTGTAATATGGCGTACTGGAGCCTTACTATTCGTGAGCGACTATAGTATACGGACAACGATCATTCCCATGTGGACGGTCAGAGCTAATATACAAAAGTATTTATTAACGTGCAGGTAACAATTCGTCGGGTCACTGCATATGTATATCTTGCACGCAACAAGACATCCTGCCCTTCGTTCCTGCTTGCCCCTTCGCGTATCTTCCTTATGCTTTTGCACTTGTTCTGATGTTGATATTCATCACGTGGTGAATTCCTTCCGCTTGTATGCCTGCAAATGATCAACTTTTGTCCGCCCGAACAAGAATAAGAGCAGATATGTTAACTGTGGCTGGGCCACAAAAGAAGATTGGAGTTGATGAGATTTTCGACTAAGCGACGGTAAAAATGCCATGTTATCCCTCGGATGTGTGTGTCAAAAATGTTACCATCAACCTCAAGAAAGTTAGAGAAAAAAAAAAAAAAGAAGAAGGGTGCGAATAGACCAAAGAAGAGAAGGTTGAATAAGAGGAGGAAGATCGAGTACGCTGTTTTGACTTAAGAAGAAGACTTCAGCATCGGGTCTAAGGCTTTTTATAGCCCTTTACGCGTACATTGCCCCCCAATCTTGTCTTTAGTCTGCGACCGCGTGACCGAAGGTATTGCTGCCGTCGCCTATCAGAATACGGAAGGGATCTCGAGGGCAAGTAAGAGGAGCTTGCGGACGAATTTATTTTCGAAAACAGAGGGAATACGTTAGAGATAAGATTTGGTTTTATTTTCGGTGCGCTATGTCACCGGCTGGGCTGCAGTGAGGAACATTTTGCTCGGTGTTTTTTTACGACCGCTTGCAGATAAAGAGAGATACCAGGTCTTGCGAATTAATTTTTCGTTTTTAGGAGTAATGACTCTGTTTGTCTATTTTTGTAAAAACGTTTACTCATACCCGTAGGTCTGCAATGCGATTGATTATATAGGACACTGGCTGAAATGTACGCAAGAAGTGCTCGTTGGAACAAAGTGATCAGTTTGTTATATAAATTCTTATTCAACTTGCATCAATTGCATTCATTGCATTAGTTTCTCAAGAATCCTGTTACTCCGTTTTATATAATAAAGCATGGTTATACCTTCCCTTCTATTTACTATTATAAGTTCAGTTGGATATCTCGCGGTGGTGGGTGAACCTGCTCGTGTGTCGAAGAATTGCTTGTTGTGTTATCTGCTCATGCGTCACGTTGGACTTTGAATATAATGCCCATCGCCACGCATTTAACGGCGCTAATATGTGTGATCTGTTGAATGGCATGCTGCTAGCGCCGGCTGCAATGAGAGAGCTTTGGGCCATGCGTGTTCCAAGTTAATGTCCAACATACCCAGTGACATTTATTGACGGTAATTATAATGGGGTTTATTATACAAAACTGTATAAGACCCGTGAAATGAACATGATCCTTGGAAGGACATACGCAGTTATGACATACAGAAACAAAAACTGTATATAGACAAGACCTGGTATTTCGCTTTATCTGCAAGCGGCCGTAAAAGCACACAGAACAAACTGTTTCTCATTGCAGACCAGTCGGTGGGAAAGCGTGCGGCAAAAATAAAACCAAATCTAATGCATCACCCCGTTTTCGACAATGAATTTGGCTATAAGCTGCCCCCACTCAGCCTCGAGACTCCTTCAGTAGTCCTACACGTGAGGGCACACGATTATGCGGCATTGTAGGCCGGATATTACACATTAGAGAAAAGCTAAAAAAATAACTTAACAATGTCTAAAACAGCAAGACACGAGACTTGCCTGCTAGAGAGGCAGAAGAAATTTATAGATGCTGTACATCGACACGATGTAGTAGACCCGAAATTTCGTCGCAGACGAACCATCGGAAGTCCCTGTGAAAATCAGAAAGATTAATCTTGTCATCACCATCCTCATCACCGTTCCCGCTCGGCAAAGTACGCTCTTCTTTGACAAGGGGGACGCCAAATATTGGCTATACTGAACTACGTCGTACCCAAGCTCTACAAGACACTAATGACAGCCTGTAATTATTACTTAGTCTACCTTACCGACATGAACTCGCTGTGATAGAATTTCTGACTGGCTTCTGGGTAGATTAGCCAGTAGACGATGTATTCGTTTTCGTTGCATGCGCGCTCATCCGTCTGTAAAGCGTGCTTCCCACTATCATTCACTTTGAAAGGCAGAGCCGACTTTACGACTCTTCGTCGGTATGCTAAGCCTAGTCTTGACGTGCTGACCGTACCATACGCTGCTTGACCATGATGCTTGCATTATGGCGTGGTTACAACAACTATGTAGTATTACTCTATATTGTCAACCCTAGTGGACTAACTCCTCTCTAGAACAATCTGAGCTAATTTCGTCGCA
>JARGYV010113593.1:0-12942 GCA_029532675.1 Ornithodoros moubata | reverse complement strand
CCAGCAGACCAGACCTTGAGCGTGTTGTCGTCCGACCCGCTGACTATGCGCTGCCCGGAGAACTGAAGACACGTGATGACGTGATCGTCGTGACCCTTCAAGACCTGCGCCACGAGAGAACAAGAGATTGGTCATCAACTGTTGACACAATGTTTTTAAATGGTAAAATGCAAAGCACAATGTTATCCTCTACCAGTACTGTGCTTTCACTTGAATATGCTCCACAAAGAATGCTGCACAGGTCAGAAATGCCAGCAGAAGAGAAGTGTTACCTTAGGCTCTCGAATTGGCTTGCACCTCCAGTTCATTTCTATGTAGTGATGTCGCATGAAAGCTGCTTTCCACGGGATAGGGGCAGTAGCGGTTTGTCCTTCTAGCGCACAGTTCCCATTACTGCGGGCAGGTGGAGATGCCACTCTTCTGCCAAGCACTTCTTTAACATCTTCAATGCCTGCCTCCCGGCACTTTTCCCTCCAAAGGAGGTTGTCTTCTGCCAGGATGCGCCAGTAGTGGCAGGTCTGGGCTGCCCGTAGAAGGTCTCTAGCCTCCAGGAAAGAGAGCACGTACAAGGCAAGCTGAAAGTTTACAAAGAATACATGTTGACTCACACACTTCGTCTGGTGTGCAAGAATGATGTCGTTTAATAGACTGAGAACAATATTGTGAGTCGATTGCTGGCTCACCTCTTTTGGCAGCAAAGAAATGAAGTCTCGCTGAAACTGAGGCTCGATCACATTCATCATGTGTCGCACTTGTTCTGGCTCACAGGCCTCGATGAGACGATCGATAGCATAACGTCGCTCAACGTTGTTCCACGTCTGTGAAAAGAGGAGTACCACAATACTTAATACAGGCACTAAACTACACAAGTGTTGAAATATTCACATTAGCTTCCACACAAACAAACTGCACACAATATAATTTGCACATCTTTATAGATTTGATGCACACATTTGTGGCAGAATAAATCACGTATTTCACAGTTCCCAGACAACTCTTAGGGGAAAAAAAGCATCACATGTGGACACTACAAGGACACCTAACTGAAGTCCTCAAAGGAAAGGCTTATTAGAATATGCTTCTGTGGAGCTGGCTTTTACCTATAGTATATTTTCATTAGATAGTTGAAACATTCACTTACTGTAATAAACTGTCTAAATTTTACCTCACTGACCCTTTTCGAAACTATGTTCACCTCTGCTAGGAACTGCTGAGGGCTCTGTACTATGAAACCACCATTCACGAACTGTAGTACACTACAAGACTTCCTCCCCATCACTTCACCATCACTGTGTCTACGAAGTGTTAACCATAGATCAAAATGTGTTACCTGGAAGGTTTCTATCCAGGCACCGAGCTGCGCAGGCGGCACAGCCTTGGAAGAGTGTCGTCTGCGTGGAGTGTGGCACATCGAGTGAGGAGAAACAGGAGATTCTGTGGACGTGCTGCTGTCCATGGAGACATCCCCATCCTCCTGCTGGCAGCGGGCCTTTTTTGTTGGAGGCAAGGGGTGGTCATGCTCCCCTTCAGACTTGTGTTTAACATGCTGAAATAATTTCCACAAATTATACAAAAAAGGGGGTAATAAACAACCACGCACTCACCCCTAACATTTCCATCGCTGTCACCTCCTCCCCGCAGTCTTCATGCACACTATCGTCGTCAAAGTCCCCATCCGAGTCCATGTCTTCCGCCTCATCATCAGAGTCGTCGTCCTCCGCAGCTGCCGCGTCCAACAGTCCCTGAATGGGGGATGTGGGAAGCAGAGCCGTCTCTTCATGACTGGAACTGGGATCTGTTCGGCAGCGCCTCGCCTCCGCCCGGTCCTCCTCGTGAGGTGTTGTGGCGCACACCAAGTGGGGTCGCAGCTGGGCCAGTGCCACATGGTCAACGCCTGGCACCGTCAAGAGGTCGCTGACCCCTCCAAAGCTACCCTGGGACTAGATGCAGGTTCAGGTGTTACTTCACTACAGGGTTACGTAACAGTGATTCGCAATGCGCGAGAATAGTCTGCAAAAATCTTTGAAGGAAAACAGTCAAGTCGCAAGCTGACACAAGTTGAACACCCAGCTTCAAGATTCGTCTATGACAGCAGTGCAATCAGTCAATGTAATTTTAATTGCACAGTGGTGTATTATAAATTGCATGCATGTGCACACCAGATTTTGGAGTGACATCTTAACTTGAACAGGACTTGCTGAAGGAAAATCTGATAAACTGCTTGATAAGGAGCATGCCAACCGATAACATTTGTACAGGACCTCCTACCAACACTACTTATCACAAAGAACAAGTACAGTGGAATTTCTCTAAACGGAACCTGAAGTGACGACAAAAAAAAGTGTCATTTAAAAGAAGTTCCGTTTCATGAAAACGTACACACATTACAGAGTACAAATGCAAAACCAAACAATTCTGAGAGTTCTGTTTAAGGGATTTTCATTTACAGATTCCACTGTATAACCAACAATCTACACATATTCTGGCACTGTATCACTGTCATCTGCTGAAACTGAACTTTCGATTTTGTAAAGTTAGAATTCAAACCAAAACCATTCACTCAAGAAGGACCGCTACCATCAAAATATGTTGTGGGCACAGGTTCCGAGAGATTTCCAGCTGGTCGTAATATGCTTTGCTCTAGGCATACATCTACATATACGAACAACATAAAGCAAACAAAAGGGGCTTGATAGAGGAATATATTCACATCTCAGTTTTACAACACAAAAGGAGCTTAGTTGGCTCATGTATGATAGCTCTATGGCCACAACAGGTTTATGGAAGACAATGGTCAATACATTACACAGCAACAAGGATGACGAAAGTCTTCCTTTACAAGCAGCTGTCCCAGCACCTCTCATTGAAGAGAAACAATCTAAGCATTGCTCCACTTTCACAAGGTCAGTGCTGAGGATTTACAGGTCATATTAGGTAAGGACTTAACCAAACAAAATGAATTTGTTAGTTTCCAGCACATAAGTATGCTTTGCAAATAATGGCTGCAAGGGACATGCTCCAATTTCATTTAAGTAAATTCACGAAAGATGATAAATAGCACTGGTCTCCAAACATGTTGACCTCAAGAGGTGATAGTATTGTGTTCCAGTATAAATCCTTCTGGTTCACAACAGTAACGCTGAATCAGTTTCAGTATTGGCCCACCACTCACGCTTAAAATTTGTGCACATTCACCCATTGTACGGTTCCTACGTTGTTTGCGTGCACCAAAGCACACATTAGGGCACTAATCGAAATAAACCTCTCCGTTGCCGTAGGACTAACCCAAACGCAGCAGGCCAGTATATGAATGAAATGACTGAAAACAGCTTACATTTCGAGCGGCAACAATTGCCTCAGCGGTTGCTCTGTCGATGGCATCCACACTAGCCAACTCTTCAATGGTAGATGTGTTGATGTCGACCAGGGTGCTACCCTGTTTGACGCTGTCCTCACTGGACATCAGCTCCCTGATGCACGAAGCCTTCAGGGAGACATCTGAAAGGCAAAGACGTGTCCTTCTAATTCCATGTTGGGCAAAAGCAACCCAAGTGCCGTATCACCTATATCATTAATCGACATCGCTGGCCATGTCAGAACACGAGATTTGCGAGACGGGCTGGGCTCCGCCACGTTTTCCAAGATTACGGTGCGAATGCAACTGGAAGTACTAGTAATTTCACCCTCGTACGGAGATTAACAATAATTACTTAGCGAGAGAGACAAAAACAGAAGCCTATTGTCACCAACACAATGCCTCGTGACTAGTCAGCGAAAAAGACAACTACGCAAAAATGGTACGCGCTGTCCAATCGCCTTCTGCTGTCGATATCTCGGCTAAGAGCAAAACTATTAAATCCACAAGCGGAAAGGTTCTTGAAAAACGGACCTCGACAAACATAAACTTGAGTTCATGTCAAGGCCTAACGGAGCCCGTCCGGACATCTGACACCGAGCTCTTTCTTCCCTTGGTAGCCATGTGCGAAGGATGTTTCTTCGACGAAACGATGCAGTGTCCCCAGATTCACGTTAAGCTCTCACGTGGGCCTTCTAGTTGGCTCTAATCAGTAAAAATGGGGGACTAACTTTTATCACAACACATCACGCATAGACCCCTGCCATGTTATTAATGACGCACCGGATGTGAGGACCAGCGAAAACGATCACCCGACTTCCGACTACTCGTTTTGGCCTTCCCAAAAAGTTAGGTGGAGACGTTACCACATTACCTTGCCATTAATTTATTAAGGGAATAAAGAACATAGCCTTCCCGAAAAAGTCCCTTATTTTGAGCGATTTAAACAGAGGGCACTTTATTATTCAGCCCATTCAACCATTTTCCTGCACACTAGGTGCAGACTGAAAGTATGTTGCGGTTACCCACCTGCATTCACGTTATGCACCTACTTCTCTGCATCGTGTTGTGCGCATTCATTAACTTTTGTAACGCTGGAGAGATCGCTTATGAGCGGCACGCTATCGATGGCAAAGTCATACCCCCTGACGTTGCAACGCCAGAATGGCTGACCTCAACCAAAATCCTCGTCAATGGAGGCGAATATTTGGGATTCTTAAGGTATGTATTTTGCTTCGTATTACGGCAACTTGTCTTCAGACTAACTGTAGCCATTGAACTGAAGCGAGGAGTTGTCTAACAGCGCGTTCTGTGTACGTCAATGTTTACAAGCTATTTACTTCGTTTTCAGAAGCGACGGAAGTTTTACCGTAAACAACCTTTCCCCAGGGTCGTATGTAGTCGAGGTCGTCAACGCAGACTATATGTATGAACCTGTTCGAGTGGATATAAACTCCAAGGGGAAGTTCAGGGCACGCCGAGTGAACTACATACAGACAAATCTCATTCAAACGCTACCCTACCCACTCAAGTTCAGGACAAAAGGACCATTTCAGTATTTTCAAGTTCGTGAAACTTGGCGCATCACTGATTTCCTCCTGAATCCAATGGTACGTCATCCAAGATCTGTGCTCACCACTGTATTTGCAAAGAAGAGTTGAAGAGAATCCTCTGTTCACAGGTGTTAATGATGGTTGTGCCATTGCTTCTTATCATGGTTCTGCCCAAACTGATGAATGCAGCAGACCCAGAAACACAAAGGGTAAGCACAATGAGATAAGAAAAGTGCTGTGTTGAGAAAAATCAAAAAAGTTCAGTAGTAATGAATCTCACAATTCCAGGAAATGCACCAGATGCAGATGCCCAAGTATGACATGCCAGAACTTTCAGAAATGATGACGTCTCTCTTCACCGGTGGAAATAAGAAACCCCAAACGAAGACGACAAAAGCCATCAAGAAGAGGCAATAGCAACCTTGACACTGTGTGTCTATGACAGAAAGACTCTTTGTAAATACAGAGGACTTCAAAGTGATTTTCTGGGATACATGAAATATAAACTGTTCATCTGACCCAGCTGAGCGGTCACTAAAGCAGACTGCCCAACCTCAGACTTGTACATAGCAGTTACAAATTAAATCATGTCCATCACTTTGATTCCTTTTCCTCACGAGAAGCAAGGCAGGAAAGCTGCGGACAGCTATTGCGGAGAATATTGTTCGCCGGGTGGGGCCGTTAACGATCATGGCAGCAGAAGCAGTGGTAGAGCCAGCACGAGAGTAGAAGTTGCAATCTTTGTGAGGTTGGAGAATAAAGGCAGTGATGGTGAAATCCTCAGGGATCTGAAGCCCACAGACTCACCGAAGTAATATGCCTCGAGCCTGCAACTGAGTTTGTGTGCTGTCACTCTCCTTATGCGTGATTTTAGTCTTCCTACAAAGTTTTGGTAGAATAGTTTATAGCTGTGAAAAAGATAGCAAAACAAAAGCTTCGGGTTTGCCTTGCAGTAAGATTAGTGACCGAATGCTTGAAAGTAATGCCTAGAAATGAACATAATCTAGGAAGCGGAATTACGGCTACAAAAATGGATAACTGATTGTACATAGCTACAAGATCTTTACAACAGAACGAGTACTGATGTCTTACATAGTAGTGGACTGATAGCTTTTAACCTTGTAGTTTGAAAGTAAGGTACTGTTTTGCCTGATATTTTAGGGCCTTACAGAGCAGAAAAATGAAGCTAGTCGAGTATTTCTTAAACATGTCTTGTGACAACCTAGACAAGATGTGTTCCTGTGAAAAGCTTTTGTGAATTAAATAGTTTATTAACATGTTTGCCCCATGCTCCGCAGACATTCTCTGGAATAAATATCTGCAAGCCGTATTGGCTCGGGTACTCTGAACTTTGAACACATGTGTACGACTCTGAGTGCAGTCATTAAAGAGCAGCGATGACCAATTGAAACATATACGGGTTTCGTGCTGTCCTTTGCGCTCTTCAGAGCTGCACCTAGGATCTCCTCCCCGTCAGAAGCGTACAGCAAGAAGAAATCTCCTTTGTCTTGCATGGCCGCTATTTGTAGCTGGTGATTTTCATCTCGTAACAAGCCATCAGTACAGTAAAGGTTCTTGCCAACACCAATGCAGGGCACGTCAAGAAGAACACCTAAATGGCAAGCCATTCCAAACCGTTCGGGGTGCAAGGTGCCATTTCCATCTACTAAAACAACTTGAGGATACAACTCTGGATTCGATACCTGCAGCTTACTCATGCTTTCTACTATACAATCAACCTCCCTGAAAGCTAAAAATCCTGGAACATAAGGCTGAGTCAGGGTCACAGGTCGACAGTTCTTATAGAGCGGTTTGAGGTCGGGTATTCGTACGATTACGACAGCTACGTTTGCTTTGTTGCTCTCTGTCGTGTCATACGATACATCTACTCCTGCTACGAGTGTGAGATTTGATAAAAATTCGGTCCTTTCATCTGTTATGTTGCGAATGACGAGACAGTGTTCGTCGTCCCTAAGAGGATGTTTCCAGATCACTGGATCATCGTCTTCGATTTGCCACACTTCAGTATCTGTCCGCAGCAATAGCTCTTTTAGAGATAGCTGGATCAGCTTCCACGAAGCCTTCAAAGAGGTGTAATCTTCCATTCAATAGGCACCCGAATAAGCAAACAAAGAAACGGGACAAGTATTGCAAGGTCGCCTGCCACACGTTTGTCACTCGCACGGCATCATTTGCAACAGCGCTCCATTTAGATATTCCTTCCAATCATAAAATAGTCCAAGCAAGAGAACGAACTGTGTGGTTTGACGTGCAGGAGTAAAATCAACATATTTTGAAGGCTCGACGCCTGGCTATTACGTCATAAATTAGCTATATCTGGCAAATGACAGGACTACTTGCTACTTCGGAAGGCCTAGACCACAAAAGTCCCTGGACGGCTGGACAGGACGTCATGCGTGCGTCATGCTGTATGGAGTAATGGCGTGCTTGGTGTGCACATTCGTGGTAAGTTCAGTTGTTGAAGTAAATTATTGGGGATAGATTAAGCGCAGTCAGGAGAGAATAGCTACAATAAACGATGTTTGGGAGTTGGCAGCGTCGTCTTAATAATTAACATAAGCGAATCATGTACTAGAAGAAAGAGCAATTTTATTCATAAACTTTTAAGGGCATGTGACAATACGCTCATTGTGTGCACTTCATTCAGGGGAAGTAACCTAGGCCATGTAAGTTTGGCTTTAATTATTATTGTTTTACTGAAAATTCCAAGGTTGTTGTGCCTATTTAAAATCAATGCAGTCGAGTTCGCACTGATTGAGCAATGTATTGCGGCTTTCTTTAATGACCTGCAATGCTGCGGAGTGATACAAGTTCCTTTTTTTTTGTATATTTTTTAAAGGGCGTACGAGGTTATATAGTTTTACGTGTGGAAGCTTCCGCTAGAATTTTCCGTTTACGAAGTCGTCAATATGTCCAACTTAGCGTCTGATCAGCTAGTAGGTAAGTAGTCGTAACTGTACGCGATGAGTGTTAGCTATGTTTTGTTGGACATTTGAAGATGAAAGAAGGGACTTTGGAAATAGCAGAGCTGCTGTGGAGACCAGAGTCCGACATGATGCGTAGGGTTTGTGCGAAACCGTTTCGCTTTTCTAAGTTCTTAGATGTTATCTTTGATCGGTTAAGGGCTTGGGGACCGACGTCTGTGTGTAGGATCTCGTTGTACGGTTTATTGCAGCGGATGCCTTGCATCGAAGGTTTGGGGTCGTAATGGCATATAATTTTCTGTTACAGGTGTAAACGGACACAAACGGAGCAGACCTAACAATATGGCAACAACAGCTGCAGCGTTCCAGAGTGAGCTTTGTTGATATTGCAGAAGCGAACACATAATGTTAACATCATGACTTCTCGTATGTTAAATGCTAAAAAAGAAAACAATCCTCAAGGGGGATAGAACTGACGCATTTTAAAGTACGGGGTAGCACAACTTACAGTTACTTGGGCCATATTGATCTTTGTTGAGCAAATAGTCAGTCACAATGATGATATGTCCAGGATACTCAAATTTCTTGCCTTTTTTAATTGGATAGGGATAAGAACATGCTGAATTCCTTGAACTGGAATTCTTGCATTCAGGGTCTACACAGTTCTTCATTTCATAAATGACTGGATGCTGAAAACAGTACAGATAAAAAGGGCACTGAATGCATGTCAGAGAATTCAGAACTTGTTGCTCCCGTGAGGCTTTGTAACAGCTGTTCTCTAGGATCATCTAGACGATCCTCCTTGATAGGGTATTTGATCCGATTGCTGGGGTTCTTGCCTAGTAGAGAGAGCAGTTCTAGTGGGCATTCTGTAAGCTTTCTGTGAGCCTTCTGTCCGTGACACTCCTTTGTCCTGGCACACGCTGTCCACATGCCTGGTGAAATATGTACTAGATGTTTGGTTTTCTTGAAGGTTTAGCAGAGCTGGCTCACCGTGAGTACCAGGCCGGAGACTACGAAAACGCTGAACGACACTGTATGCAGCTCTGGCGCCAGGACCCCTCAAACACTGGAGTTCTTCTCCTGCTTAGTTCTATACACTTTCAGTGTAGGCGCCTAGATAAGTGAGTCTAAAATTGTTACAAGATATTTACCATGCAGCACAGTTTTCTATTGTGGCTTACGTCTGTCACTGCTGCCCATTAGGTCTGCCAACTTCTCAACTTTGGCAATTAAGCAGAATCCACTGTTGGCCGAGGCATACTCAAACCTGGGCAACGTATACAAGGAACGTGGCCAACTGTCGGAAGCCCTGGAGAACTACAGGCACGCAGTGCGGCTCAAACCGGACTTCATAGATGGCTACATCAACTTGGCTGCAGCCCTTGTGGCTGCAGGTGACATGGAACAAGCAGTTCAAGCTTACGTTTCTGCATTACAGTATAACCCAGTAAGACTCTTGTGGATTGGCACTTCATTGAGCCTTATGCTTACACTGCTGTTAAAAAAAGATGTTTGTCTGTTGTGATAACAAATTATATGTTGGGTCAACATCCTCAGCATGGTAAAAAATTATGTGTAAAAAAATATGGCTGGCTGTTAGTTGGCACAGGTATCTGAGTAGAGTGGGGCTGCTTTTAGAAGTGGCATGAAGTAATGTCTTATGAAGCTTGTCTTCTGTTATATAAAATGAAGTCATTGTTAACATCTGCTCTTGCTGTGCAATGTTATTGCTGCTATTACTTATTTATTTATCAAGCTTGGTTTCTTGTTTAAACAAAAATGAGTTCTGAGATTTGTGGGTTTACTGCGACGTAGCCTTTCCCACATTGGAAACTGGTAACTAAATTTTCATAGCACAAGAGGGAGAAGTACCAGTAGACAGGTTATATAAACTGGAATGGTGATTGGAACCTGTCAGGTTCGATACTTTCCGTATACCATTACTAAGATTTGTGTAATCTTTTTCGACACGTCAGTTTTCTTCTACAATATTCTAGTGCTGATGGATACTTTATTCCTTTACAGGATCTTTACTGTGTTCGCAGTGATCTGGGTAATCTACTAAAAGCCCTTGGTAGGCTAGATGAGGCTAAGGTATGTACGACTGCGCCATACCATGTACCCCTCACCCTTCGACCTTTACCCCTCCCACATCCTCAAATTCTTTCTATCTACCCGGGATCCAGCTTCCATCAGAACCACCACACAACCAGTAGCGTATTTATTCGACCAGTGAAGTGGCAGCCAGCCCTTGCATCCAGCCAATCGTTAGACCCTGCGCGAAACGTAATGGCACCTCCTTGGTTTTTCAGTCCTGCGCTAGGAAAGTTACGGAGCACACAAAAGAAAATTGCTGGGATGCATCGAGATGCTCCCACTCTGTCCTCTGCTGTTCTCTTGATGAATATTTCCTTCCGTTTTTTTGCAAAACCTCTGAGATGGGGAATGCGCAGACAAGCGAACAAGCAAGCGAGGACATTTCAACAGCATCAAGGCTTGCGCTGCGGCGGCGCGCGGCTCTCTTGCTCTTGGTTTTCTATACTGCAATGTTTCGCAAAAGCTGTCAGGGGTCAGTTCCCAGTAAACAGAAGAGAATGGTGTTTCATGTAGTGGCAAAAGGGATTTGGGGTAAGGTCCCATGGGCTTCAGCATGGGAAACCTTGCAGCATGGAAGGCTGCGCACGCGCTTGTGGCAGTGGCGGCAGCGACGCAAGTTGCGACGCATTCGCAAAGTGTTGTGGTCAACTTGGCTGGATGCAAGTTAGCTTCCTTGCCTGTGGATGAGAGGAGGTCAGATCCAGTGCTATGTCATCACGACGATATGTCCCGGGTGTCTCTGAAGACCTCTGCCCTCATCTCAAAATTGGAAAGATGGTTGAATTCGTTTCCCTTCATCCACCCACCCTTTCCTGTTTCTCCTCAGTGTAAGACAGCGCTTTTGCAACTATTATTTGCGACCCACTTTCTGGTTCCGGAATCTCACAAGGCAGTGTAGGATGGCATAAGCTCTGTGTTTTTTTTTTTTTTTTAATTTGTTTCAGAAGACAAGTTAGCACCATTCAGACAAGCCTTGGCTGTGTACAAAAGTTCATTTCAAGCCAATCGCTTTCCAGATTAGGTGCCCGAGCCACAAAGTGGGTCGATTGCAGGAATTGCTGCCAAAAATCGGTGGTGGCCCACAAAACGAGACACACAGCTGGACTAATGAAACTTCTTTTCTCTTCTCTTTCTAAGCCTCTGTTTGGGTGTAGCGTTGAGCGTAGAGCTTGTGCTGTGGAAGCCCATCGCAGCCAGAACGGAGCCCTCGACGCAGCAGGAGCATAGTCTGGCTGCCTCATTGGGGGTCAGTGCGGCCGGACTGTCCTTCTTCTCCTTTGTTTCGGCAGAATCCTTTTTCCACCTCCTGCGCATTGTACAGGGCTGAAGGTAATCTTTGGGGAGGGCTCCCCTCAATTATGGGGAGAACGTAAGACGTAGAAACATCTTTATCTCACACAAACATTCTTGCTTTATGTACACAGACACACCCGTACTCAGAATAAATGCCTGCATGGTAAATTAAGGTGCGGATAACAGTGGCAGATGTTTATCACCAAGAAAGGTACCTGGCAAGCACCATTTGGCCTAATCTCACTTGTGGGCATAATCCCTGTCTGGTGTTTTTTATCGGGTGTCTCCATTTCCTGTTAAGGTGGTAATTGCCAACAACAGTCATTTGTTGAGACGGGTACTCAAAATTTTGCCGCTGCACACTTCACAACAGTGTAGCTTGTGTTTTCTTCATTACCTCTCTTGCCTCATATCTTTTAATATAGCGCCTAGTTGTTATTCTCTAGAGAAGAACACACTTGATGACTCACAGTAATTTTCACTTTCTGAGGCTAGGAAATTAGGTGATACACATTATCTAACACACAACCTAAACATTGTTAGCACCTGTTTCTTTGCATACCTTAGTTCCTTTTTTTTTTCTTCATCTTTCTCTTTCTGTAAAGCTTTATCATAAGAAGTATAAACTCTGCAAGAAATAAAACAGTGGGGAATGCAGTTTCCCCCTTAAGCCCATCCCAGTCGCAGGGGCCTGCCTCCTGCCCCCCTCCCGTCCCCTCCCTGAAGTACTGCCACTAGGTGGCAGCACTGTGCATGCATGCGCTTGCTGCCTTGCGAAATACTCGCTGCGCGCACCGAACCTGCTGCGAGCATCTAGCGACGCGCGACTTTGCACTGCGAGGCGACTGTGTGCGGCGCGAAGCGAAGGCTGCTGCTGCGATTGCTGCAATATTGGCGAAGTGTGTCTTTGTACAATGGCCTGTTGTTAATGCCAATTCTTTTTCTCTCCTCCTTGCTCTTCCCACTCTCTCATCTGGGAATTCGCATATGTTGTGCAAAAAAACGAACAAAAAAAAACAGGCTTGCTACCTGAAGGCCATTGAAACGTGCCCTACGTTTGCGGTGGCATGGAGCAACCTTGGCTGTGTCTTCAACGCACAGGGAGAGATATGGCTTGCTATTCACCACTTTGAAAAGGTATGTGGCAAGTTAGTTTGAAGATCCCAGCAAGGCTTGCTGCCTTTTGTGCTGTCTTCGGTGAATGTAAGATCCACTTACTCCAGCACCCTCTCTGTGGCGTTAGATTTGGTTTGTTTCCAAAAGACGTGCGGACAACAATTTGAGGGCTGACTTATGCGAAGAAACTTGTTCCAACTCGCTGTGTGTGTGTGAATTAATTTGTACTTTGTGCAATGCAGGCGGTTGCTCTGGATCCAAACTTCCTGGATGCCTACATCAACTTGGGTAACGTTCTGAAGGAAGCACGAATCTTTGATCGTGCTGTGGCTGCCTACCTGCGTGCACTCAACCTGAGTCCAAACAATGCTGTTGTCCACGGCAATTTGGCCTGTGTGTACTACGAACAGGGTCTTATTGACCTTGCCATTGACACTTACAGGTAATGAATACCCATGTCGACCATAGTTAATAATGCACTGCACGTTAAGGGGGGACGTGGGTTTCAACACTAACTTCTTTGTTTTTTGAAGGATTGTAATGAAAATTGGTACAAGCATTCGTAATGCCTCTGTACTGC
>JARGYV010113573.1:0-10791 GCA_029532675.1 Ornithodoros moubata | reverse complement strand
TTGGACACTGTGAAAAAGATATCGAAAGCGCTCTGTACAGCTTCATAATGGCAACAGCCCGCTTCTAATCTACCATTACCCACGCTAATCCGTGGTCAAACGCCGTCGTGGCTGATGGTCAGATAGGTGAAGGAAGAAGAAGAAGATATCCTGTTATCGTCATGGTGAGTGTAAAGTGAAGGAAGTATTTGAGCTCGTAAGATTAGCGTATATAAGTATTGTATTTTTAGTATCAAATATTGTTCATATATAACTGTTTGTATGTACTTATCTAACTTATCTCCTATATATGTCACAGCATCATGATAAAATAGGTATATCAGGCCAACATCGCCATATCAGCACTGGACAGCTGTCCAAGCTCGTTTTTAGAGGTTTTTTTAGTATATGCCCATATTCTAGCGATTTCTTGGGTCCAGCGACCTTATCACGGCCCCAGCCATCGCATTGCCGCCAATTTGCCAGTTTGTGACACTTATGCACTGCATAAGTGTCACAAAAAAGACGTACGATAATCGTTTTCAGCAGGTGGCGTCGCTGAAAGGTATCACTCGGAACGGCGACTACACATCGCCGTGTTATGCGGTGAAGTTCTGTTTTTAGAGTGCAATGGGGTAGCATTCTACTCTTTCGAAACCCCTCCATTTCATGATCAAATCATAATTATTGTTTTTGTTGTTGTTCATGTCGTACAATGTTACGTTTTCGTTGCAGACGACGACAAGCCAGTGGTGCGGCGCTGCGAGGGCAATTACACCGTTGGTGCATTCTGGGGCCAAGTTCAAGGAGATTGCACTGTGCCACTTTCGCAAAGAACATTGGACCTGAGGGAACTCTCGAGCGTAGGTTATCTCTTCTCAGGCGTACACCTTTTTAGGACTCTTCCCATAAACGCTGCAGAGTCTCAGGTGGTGGCGATTCTGTCTACTGGTTGTCATAGCCAATGGCTTAAAGGGATAGTCTCGTACAAAGCGACCTGTTTAAGACCGATGCCGTTATCGAAAATGTCACGTTGCGAATTCTTTTAGCAAGAAACGCGGCGGATATTAAGTTAAACAAATTAAATTGATACGACGACAACATCCGGTACGTCAGCAGGTACAGGATTCTGCTATTGAACGAAAAGCGCAGCGAATCAAGGCAATACAAGTAGACGACGGCGCTCCGGGACCCATTCAAATTTTAGTGTGAGCACTCGCCCGCAAGAAAGGCGAGCGCTGTGATCGCAAGCCAATCATGAGGGCGGGAGACTCCGTATTTCCCGCCACTTCCGACCGACGTCACCCCATGACGTTTTTTTATGTAAGAAAGGAGGAAGACGATAAAAACATTTGACATCCGTCGTCTGCTTTCTCTACTATTTTGATAATTTCTCAAAAAGCATCGCGCTCCTGCCGATGGGCTTTCGATGCGGTCTTACATTAGTACTAACGATTTTTCTTTCACCGAAGTTTCGAAATCGACATTTCTGTACGAGACCGTCCCTTTAAGTGTCCGTCTGTACAATATTGTCTGCATACCGCAGCCAAGACCGTTGACAATATCGAATACCGAACTGTGGATAATTTGTACTGTGTTATACAGCAACATTGCTTTGGGTTACAAAAAGGCGTATTTCTACCGTTTTCCTTTTCAATCCTTCACCTCTAACTATCTCATCTCTTATGTCTAACCAATCAGATAAGTCAACGATATCATTCTGAATGGGTGGTCGGTTCTGTCGGTAATGAACTTGGTTTTTACAGTGCAGTATCATGTAACTAGCCGTCAATGTAATGTTTATGCTCACATACTGACTCCAGTTGTTCTCCCCATTACATTTTTTTGTTTCGTTCCTCCTGCTCTAACAGTAGTTGTGAAAAAAATAAAACAGAAGCGTTGTCGCACATTTCGCCCTCATTTAGGTTCTGGTGACGAACAACAACCTGCTGGATACCGTGGTCCGCCTGAAAACTTTAACCGCGGACTCGAACAAAGTTTTGCCGCAAGATGTCAGCTACGCAGCCGTGACGTTGGAGATCGCTGGCACCGTACAGAAGATCAGCGAACAGGTACTGTCTGAAACAGTATAGATAAAATAGATATGATAGGAGCAATTATTAGATACGTTTAGGACAGCGAGCGCAAGGGTCACCTCTTGGCCTTTGGGATCTTGCTACGAAGATTGCTATCCTCAACCAGTCCGCTCTTATGTAGCTAACAGCTATTACGCATGCACCACCACTAACTATTACAAAAGAAAAACACATCGTCATCGCGTTTTCTGGGATGTGTATTGATAACTCTATACAACGGTTTATATGATTTACAGGATTCAGTACACGCCTTTTCAGTGCAAAATTATTTCGCGTAATGGACATGTGGACATGGCACTGAGAAGACCTGGTTTTACACGTTCGCTAAGCTTTAGAATCCTGTAATCCTGTAGCTCCCAAAGTATTGTGAGGTTCCGCTGGGGGCCAGTGCTTCTACTTCTCTTATTATACACTATAACGGTCTGCACACTGTTATTTTCGCGTGGGTTTGCGTGGGAAAAAGTAGTGCGCTTAGCGCCAACCGTCAAAGAGAATTATCTCTTCCTGTGCTTAGATTTGTTGAAAACCTTACCGTAAGAGCATACTTGGATAACCTTATCTTGTCTAAGTATGCTGGTCCCATAAGGTTTTCTCCCATACAGTCCATCGGTAGGAGCATAATAGTTTTGAAGAAACAAAATAGTAGAGAAAGCAGACGACGGATGTCACGTGTTTTTACTAACTCCCTCCTTTCTTACAGAGAGAAACGTCAGCAGGAAGGCGAAGAAAATGCGGCTCTTGTGATTGGCTTGCGCGCGCGATCACAGCGCTCGTCTTTCTTGCGGGCGAATGCTCAAACTAAACTTTGAATGGGACCCGGTCGTTTGCTTCTATTGCCTCGATTCGCTGCGCCTATATTCGTCCAATAGGTGACTTCTATAGTTGCTGACGTACCGGACGTTGTCGTAGTACCAATTTAATTCGTTTAACTTAATATCTGACGCGTTTCTAGCGAAAAAAGTTCGCAGTGTGCCATTTTCGTACTGACGATTCGAATGGCATAGGGCTTAAACAGGTCGTCAGGTACGAGACTTACCCTTTAACAAGCATGCTTGACAAACTCGAGGTCTATGCTTGAGTACGCGCCTACGCATATATTTCTATTCCCAAATGTCTAAAAACACTGTGCAGGTCGCGACCAACATGCTTTCCTCCATCAACCACATCGTCAACGCCAGCGCCACCTCCCTCCGTCTCTCTCGAGCAGCAAACTCAACGAACAAGTGAGTTAAATGGGTTGCAACAGTGCATTAGAATGAAAATTACATAGAATATATCAAAAGTTCACGTTTTCAAAATGCTGTGCGCAAAATCGCTCTTTCCAAACCTCTTTATTTATAAAGATATCGAATTTCAATTTGTCTGGTTGCTGAACGGCGCATCAAAATATACCAGGCAACACTGGTGCTACGACGACAGACCGCTCCTGCCTGTTGATAAGCTAGTGAAGTCACGTGATCAAACTCCGAATGGAGTGAAAGGGAAATGCGCGTGCGGACGCTCTCAGCGTCGCCTCATCGCATGGAGGTAAGAAAGAAAGGAGGCGGCACAAAGATCAAAAAGCCGTGGGACCCCTCTGGCGGTCGCATGTGTCCAAACCGACATTACGTCTTGCCCAAAACGTTCTAACGTGTTGCGAGTACGACTGTTTGTAGGCATGTTTCTACGTATATGTAATGGAATTAACGAGCGAATAAGCAGCAATGCCTTCGAAACTTACATTACAAGCCACTGCATCCAAGAAAGGTAGCAGTAACAAAGTAAACAAGTAACGTAAGTAGACATCGTAAAACAAGGTACGTTATTACGCTGGAAATCTCTTGTATTCTGTGTAGCATCCGTTACGCACAAAGGTTTAACAAACCAACCACCCGAGTAGAAGAATCTCGTTTTCGTTCTTGTAGAAGCATGTAGGAAATCTCCTTGTAGTTCAGTACAACACCAACGGTACCACAAAGAAAGCGTCGCCTAGGTAACACTAAACAATCGTGTGGAGGCAGCCAATGCTTGCTTACATGCATGTTGACGTCAATGGGCAAGATCCCACAACCCCTTGCGTTGTGTGTTGCCACTCTCGCTCCCACTGAAAAATCGTCTTGGGGAGTCTCCTTCTTTTCTTACCTCCATGCCTCATCGTTTCGGTTTTTGCAGCGAAACTAGCGTCGTTGTCGAGACGCTGCGTTTGAGGGCGCTGCTTTCAACCAGGGATGTCCGATATGTTGTTCTCCGTTCTGACGTCATCACCTCGTCAGTTTCGGTATCGGAAAATATTATTTTTCACTAATAGGCACAATTATTATTTATTATTCACAATTATTTTCACAAATAGGCAGTATTTTGAAACATGAATTATATGCGAAGCTCACTGGGTCCTGCTGATTCATTTCGTACATTTATTACATATTTCTTGAGCCGATCTGTCGCAACCCTTTTAAGCCAAACAATCACTCACAAACATTTCATCAGCTGACAGTTAAAAGTGCCTCACGCCCAGAAACTTTCCGTAGGATCATTTCTTCCATGGAACAGATAGCGGCCAATCTGGAAGACCACATCGTCGTCTTCAACGGTTCAGCGGTCTTGGGAAAGATTCGCGCCCAGAAACACTGGAGTGGCATCTATATGAACACCGTCGGGCAACAATGGCACAACTTCTACGACGAGCTGACAGAAACAGCGGACGTCGCCATTATATTTCCGCAAAAGAACCCGTGTATTACTGGTCCAAAGGAGACGAACCTCACTTTAGGACTGCTTACCCACAATGCCCTATTCGGGAACTACTCCAGCATTACGAACGAGGCATGTACGGACGTGCTGCTAGTGCAGTACGAACGGTGCAAAGTTGACAACACTGAAGAACACTTCAGCTTTTATTTTAAAAACAAATGCGTAAGTGATGTTTAGGGGCAACTTGGCGTGTCAGAATCCCGGATAACTGTTTTATTGTTGGCTCTAGCTCAACGGGACTAGCGAATCCGAGCTCGCCGTCCAGTGCGTCTTCTGGGACACGGAAGCAGACGACAAAATGGGCGCTTGGTCGTTTCAAGGCTGCCTTTATGTGGGGACGGTCGGCCTCCATCACGTTTGCAACTGCAGTCACCTCACGAGCTTTGGAATATTGTTTGTGAGTATGTTTTGTGTAAAAGTGTAATGTTTGTGAGGTCCTTATTTCTATGCAGATGAAATGGGCACTCTAAGAGTATGCCTTGAGACTGGGCAACAACTAAAACAAGACTTGTGCCTGTGTTTGTCTATGTTGTCTCAGGGTTTCAATGGGACTACTGGGAATTATTGCCAGCGAAATTGTTTGTTACTTTTCTAGCTATTTTGAAGGTAGTTTATGGAACTTGACTGGAAAATCGTCATTTGGCGTCGACAACCACCTTATGACAGAGGACTTCTTTGTAATAATAATAATAATAATTTCTGGGTTGACGCCGCGAGACAACTAAGATCATGAGCGACGCCACAGGGTAGGTCAATTTACACAACCTGGGGATCGTTTGACGTGCGCAGGAAATCTCCGACACATGGTGCTAGTAGCAACGTTTACCTTCCCCACATTGCCACGGTCCTCGACTGGGATCGAACCCCCGAACTTGAGCGCAGTTACCGCTGTTCTGCCGAGGGCTTTGTAATACTTACGCGATTTTTCGTTCGCAAATGTTTCCAGAAACTCAAAGACGACCCTCACGAAAGTACCGTCCACGACGACATACTGAGCTTCCTGACCCTCATAGGTGTCGCTTTATCCATCGTTGGACTACTTCTGGTCATCGCGACCTACATCTTGTTCGAGTAAGTACCACTGCATTCTGAAAACAGAACGTGACCGCATAAGACGGCGATGACCAATCGCTATTCCAAATGATATCTTTTACTGACCCTATTTGCTGGAAACGGTGGGCGTACGCCTTTTTGTGACACTTATTCAGTGCATAAGTGTCACAAAAAAAGCGTACGCCCACCATTTTCAGCAAGTGGCGTCGCTGAAAGGTATTCATTCGGAACGGTGATTGGTCATCCCCGTGTTATGCGGTCAAGTTCCGTTTTTAGAGTGTAGTAGAAGCACGAGTCGTATCGGACTGCTATCACACTCTGAAAACAGAACTTCACCGCATAACACGGTGATGACCAATCGCTGTTCCCAATGACATCTTTTACTGACCCTTTGTGACACACCTTTTTGGCCTTTTGTGACACTTATGCAGTGCATAAGTGTCACAAAAAAGGCATACGCCCACCGCTTCCAGCAAATATGGTCAGTAAAAGATGTCATTGAAAATAGCGATTGGTCACCGCTGTGTTATGCGGTGAGGTTCTGTTTTTAGAGTGCAGTGTGAACTGTGGCGCTTAATTTCAGGCACGAGTAGTATCGGACGACTATCACTTTGAACTGTGGCGCTTACTTTCAGGAAATGGAGGAAGGGCGTAGGACACAAGTGTCTCCTTCACCTTTCGGTTGCCCTGCTCGGGTCCCTCCTGCTTTTCGGTGCATCTGTGATTTTCCACGGCGTCTTCAAAAGTCCCGTAGCGTGCGCTGCAATGGGAGCCATGTTGCACTACCTGATCTTGGTAACCTTTAGTTGGACGTTTGTCGAAGCCATTCTGCAGTACCTACGTTTCGTGAAGGTCCTCGGAACGTACATTCCGCATTTCGTGCTCAAGTGCGCCCTACCGGCGTGGGGTAAGTTTGTTTAGAACAGACGACAGTGCGACCTAGTAGTAGGTCTCCGTACCTCGCAGTCATTGTGAAGCATTTGTTTCCTTCCAGGTCCAGATTAAAGCCTGTGGGGGTGTTAAGGCTGTCATGTTCTCGGGGTTCCCTCGGTCGCTAATTTTTTAAAACGGACAGTCTCGTGCCGGAACGTCGATTTTTGAAACATTAGTAAAGCAAAAATGGTTATTACTAATGTAAGACTGCGTCGAAAGCTCATCGGCAGCAGCGCAATAGTTTTCGAGAGATTAAAAATAAATAAAAAATAAACAATGGTGGCGTTTCTAGCGGTGAGAGTGATGGGTGTCATTTATTGCCCTTAGGGCTTGTACTGTAAAAAAACTCAAACAGTTGACCATCAAGTTGTCTCGGGCCATTTAAGGCGGACAAACGTGTCAAATATATTTTGCTCAAGTTGTATCAGCTCCATCAGCCTACGACTTTTTGCTTGGCACGGAAGAAATCAGTTCGTCCAACACAGTTTTCACTCTCAACATGACTGTCTATGGCTGATTACATTTTAGTACAAGAGTAGAGTCACTAAATACGCTAACCAGATTATCGTCACCGAAGAACCAGAGTGAGACGGAGCGGCCATTTTGGTTTCGAGCGACTGGCGCGCCACCACGAGCCAAGCCAAGGCGCGAGTAGCCATTTTGCGTGCATTCCAAAACCATTAAATGGCTTTGGTCAAACCAAAATGTTTCCTCCCGCTCACTGCGGTTTCTCAGTGACGCTATGGATGAGGATATTGATGTCGTACAGTGGGTATCGATTTCTCAATACTAGGCTAATGTTCCCTTTAGCTGTTTACTGTTTGCTGAAGCTTGCATGAAATCAGCAATGTTCTACACCAACAATGTGTGTTATGACTTGTGACTACATTGTTGATTGTATATTGCTTCTATATTAGGTATTCCATTCATACTGGTTGCTGTCACTGTTTCATTGGGTCCGGAACATTACAGCAGCAGAAAACAGCTGTAAGTATTGCTTTATTTTTTGCTGTTTCTTCTTGTCTTTATCTATTCGGTGCAACCCTTGAATAATAGTGATAAACAGAGAGACAAAGTGTTAAAGTCACTTTTATTTAAAATCCCGATGCAGAAACAAAAGAAAATCGTTTTTTTTTTTCTTTCTGAGTGAGGGTTTTAAATAATATCTCTCTATTTATAACTGCTAATCCTTTGGAGTAGGCAAGTTATCCTTAGTTATCCCCGAGTCGTAAACACTTGAGCGATACGTTGTGTGCAATAACAGTACAGACACAGAAAGACAAACTTAGCTTAGCAACGAAAATATTCTCTGTGTGCACTGCATTTGTCGGTTCTTTACACACATTAGTCAGGCAAGCTCAGTAATCATGCACGGATCTAAACAAACCACCGAAGTTTATGCTTACGTTAAGGTAACCTTGAGGTTAGTTTAAGATTAAGTTAAGCTCACGAAGGTGCTGTTCAAAGACAGAACATTCTCATAAAAATTTCATTGAAAACCAAAATCTCTTTGTTTCAGGTGCTGGCCTCATAAGAGCTCTCTGCTGTACGGCTTTGTAGTGCCCGTAGGGCTAACACTTTTAGCTAACGCGGCAGTCTTCAGCATAGTCATCTACAACATCTACTTTCGTAGACAAAAATCATTACGAAGCAACCAGAGTCAGCTGAAGTTGGCCAAAGCGCAACTTCGTGCCACGATTCTCATCGTGTTCCTTCTGGGTGAGCGGAAGTTGTCACGTAAGAAGAGGATAACGAGATCTTAATTCCACAGGGTTAACCTGGATCTTTGCGTACTTGAGTATCATCGACGCTTATGGCATTAGTCGGGTCTTGGAGTACCTCTTCGTGATTTCTGCCAGTCTCCAAGGGTTTGTCATCTTCCTTTTTCATGTAAGTGGCCTTGGGACTGCGATGCGAATAATTAGTGCTTGGTTAAGAAATGGGTGCCTTAAGAGGACGGCCTCGTACAGAAATGTCCATTTTGAAACCTTGATGAAACGATAATACCGCATTGAACAGAAGTTATCGATAAATTTAACAAAATAGTAGAGAAAGCAGACGACGGATATCACGTGTTTCTATCATCTCCCTCCTTTCTTACAAGAAGAAACGTCATGGGGTTACGTTAGCAGGAAGGAGAGGGAAATGCGGCTCTTGTGAGTGGCTTGCGCGCGCGACCACAGCTCTCGCCTTTCTTGTGGGGATGCTCACACTAAAATTTGAATGGAGCGCCGTCGTCTGCTTTGACTGCCTCGATTCGCTGCGCTTTTCGTCCAATAGCGGACTTCCGTACCTGCTGACGTACCGGATGTTGTCGTCGTATCAATTTAATTAATTTACCTAATATCTGCTGTGTTTCTGGCGAAAAGAATTCAGGTTTCTGTTTTCAGGTTGCCTACGAGAAGGCACCGAGGAAGCTGTGGAAAAGCAAATTCGTTTACTGGATTCCTCAGGGAGCTAGTGATATCAAGGGACGCAGACTTCATTCAGAAGAAGGTCCTTCCTTGACTGCCTTCAAGACTACATCCACCTGAATGTCGAGATTGCGTTGCACCATTGCTCAGTTCGTACGCAATTCGTCACAAGGATGCAAAACACTGGTAGCTCTTCTTCGCCATGGAGAGGCATGCTGTCCTCTAATGCTCAGCACTCCAAGAATCAATCACCATTCATATTGACATCGTGCCTATGCATTTTGTGGCACATAAATAGGCCTGCGTCCAGTTTTTCACCACTGCAGGGCCGTGAACGTTGTGAACCATGGTTCTTAAAGGGGTTGTGACAGTTCATTACAATCAAAATTGCATAGCATATCTCAAAATTTCACGTCTTCGAAATGTTGTGTGAAAAATCGCGATTTCGAAACCTCTTTATTTATAAAGATATCGAATTTCAATTTGTCTGGTTGCTGAACGGCTCAAAATTTACCAGGCAACGCTGGTGCTGTGACGAGAGATCGCGCTGCCTGTTGATAGGCTAGTGGAGTCACGTGATCAAACTCCGAAGGGAGTGAAAGGGAAATGTACTCAGCGTTGCCTCATCGTTTCGGTATTTGAAGCGAAACTAGCGTCGTTGTCCAGACGCTACGTTTAAGGGCGCTGCTGTCAACCCGGACGTCCGCTATGTTGTTCTCTGTTTTGACGTCATCACCTCGTCAGTTTCGGTATCGGAAAATATTATTTTCACTGCAAATAAGCAGGACTTTGAAACATGAATTATATGCGATGTTCGCAGAGTCCTGCTGATTCATTTCGTACATTTATTACATATTTCTTGGAAAGATCTGTCGCAACCCCTTTAAGAATGACCTACCTTTGGAGTTAACATTTAAACCTCTTGCGTTATGCTGTAAGAGGGGTTTTTATAAGTGTGTCGTTGGCACTTCGGTTTGACTGAAGATATGTGGTGTACAATGACCCTAATGTTGGAGAAAAACAAAGCTGTAAATAAAGATTGATAAAGCTTAAGAAGAATACTAAAACTATACGTAGAGGTAGGCAGACTCCGCCCACGCAATAGAAGGTGGTCCGTGATTGGCATAGGAGAAGGTACACTCACATCCAAAAGTTAAGCACGGAGCGGTAAAATGCGAAAAAATGGACAAGTACTGCTCTGATTGACACGAAATGATGCAAGTAGGTAGCTTGTTTATTCATGAAACAACACAAAGAATTACAGACAAAGATAAAAAAGATATTGAATTTCCATGCATTATAAGATGACGTCATATTTGCGTCATTAACAAAATGACGTTTAAATGCAAAACAAGCGACGAAAACCGACATTAATAAGGTGTGTGAGCACCCCTCACCCTCATACAAAGTGTACAGCATGTGATCATGCTTGTTACGAGGTGATCAACCACCGCCCAGTCCAGTAATCGCCATTCCTCCTGTAGGGCGGTCTCTAAGGGGCTTGTCACACTGGAGCGACACGACATTCAACACGTCCCGACACGACACGACGAGTCGAAAGCAGTCGTGTCCTGTCGAGTCGTTGT
>JARGYV010113543.1:0-16455 GCA_029532675.1 Ornithodoros moubata | reverse complement strand
ACACAGGAGTGTATAACTTAATATTATATAACAAACAGGACACTACTCGCAGTTTCTTAGACACGTACGACAGGTGAGAGAACCACTTCATGTCAGTGTCTAGATACACTCCGAGATACTTAAAACTGTTCACAAACTCTGTTGGCACGCAGTTACAGCACAAGCACTGCGAACCGTGCAATAAGAGCGAGGCCTGAAGATTCAGAGCCTTCAGCGGGCTATGAAAACAGATAAAACCTCGACTTGCCCTTGTCAACAGAGATATGGTTATCACAGGACCAATCCATAACTGAACAAGTATCAGACTGTAGTGACCGCATTGTCTCTTGGTAAGACAAATGCGTAACAAGAAAGAGCGTGTCGTCAGCGTACTGATACAAATCAGACTCAGTAACAGCAGTACTAAGATCATTGACAAAAACATTAAACAAGAGGGGACCCAAACATGAGCCCTGAGGAACACCAGTCCGAACAGTTGCAAAACCACTCAACACTCCCGCAACTGTTACACACTGTGTACGGCTTTCCAGATAAGAGCCAAACCACTTGTGAAAAGGCCCCCTGAAACCAATAGAGTACAATTTCTACAGGAGTCGAGCATGATTTTTTGTATCGAACGCTTTGGTAAGATCTAGGGAAAGCGCAACTGTAACAAGATTGTTATCAAGAGCCCCATAGATCTTATCACACACGTCCTCAAGGAAGACAACAATACTCTTTCCTTTCAGAAAACCATACTGGGTAGAAGATTTGTAATAATAATAGTTTGTAATAATAATAATTTCATGTATTACGTACATTAGAAAATTCCTAAGTGCATGCGGACTTTCTCTATTTAAAAAGAAAGCTATAGAAGCGCTAAATATAAAGAATATTTACCTTTCGCCCTCCAGATACCTAAATTTCGAGAGTTTGAGTGATTTTCAGCAGCTTTTTCAAGTGGCTCCCTTAGCAGCAATAGTCCACTCCAAGGACAACATCGTCTCTTCCCCTAGTCGTCTTACTTGTGGTGACACTCTTTGTTTAACCACTCTATTTACTCAGCCTTCAGAGGACCGTGTATACTGGGTGGTGATAAAGGTCGTGTCCTAGCTGAACGTATACTGTTCGTGCTCTCTGGCCCCATGGGCATAATATTGGGCACTTGGCGCTGTCCTGGGCCCTTTTCATTGTTTAGACAACAGCGAGTGAAGAACGAATAACGACTGAAATGAATGTACTTGAGCCCCGCGCGATAGTAAAATAACCCAGACAGACTTGAGACATTTATCCCTAGCTCCCCTTTGGTCCTTAGAGCTAGGGCAATCTTAGTGTCGAGCATGAAGGTTTAGCTACTGTAACAAAACTGCAAATGTGACGAAACTGTAACATGTAGCATAATACGCGATAATGAAGTGCTTGGTGTTAGTATTATAATAGTGATTTCTCACGAATACTATGTACTGTATAACAATAATTAGACCCAGTACTACTGCCCAGTGCTGAATATATGCATAAAATTTAACACTTTTGGCAAGACTTTCTTTTGACGAATTTGGTCGTAGTTAAGTGTATATAGCCGGCCTCGGCAGCGCAGTGGTAACGTGTCAGGCCTCTGTGCTGAAGTTCGCGGGTTCGATTCCTGCCGAGGACGGTAGCAATGTGGGGTAGGTAAACATTGCTATTGGCACAGTCTGTCAGAGATTTCCGGCACACGTCAAAAGGTCCCCAGGTGGTCTAAATTATCCGCAGTCCTACCCTGTGGCGTCGCTCATAATCGCAGTTGTCTCGCGAGGTAAACCCACAAATTATTATCATTAATTGATAAGTGTATAGAAACATTGATCAATTCAAATGAAGAACCTCTCAGCTGGCATTTCACTCTCTAGAAAGCACTTCTAGAGAGTGAAATGCCAGGAAACAAAAGCCACGAGTACTCGCTTTTGTGCACTTGCAAGGAGCTGGGACCGTGATACTCCACCCTGAATTCCTAGTAGTGTGATCAGTCTCTTCAAAGCTCGTTGCGGCAATTTTTGAATCAGCTTACGGAATAGTAAAAACAAAAAAAAGAGTGCAGGTGACTAATCTGAGAAGTTTACCTGCAGGATGGATGCAGGTATCATCAGTAGTATATCATCAGGTATGCGGTTGTTTATTATTCAGTATCCGTTGACTTGAAAGACTTAAGATTAGATAGGAAAAGAGAAAAACGAACCATGCAATGGCGGCATGTTTCCCGGTGCCTTGGTTAGCCACTTGACAAACATCGTCTCTGCACACTGACAATGAATTAGAGATGGGCGAATCTTCTACCACACTATTTCAGCTATGCTGAAGTCCTTCTTTAGACGTTCGGCTGGCTCTAAGGGTTAGCGTCAAGACGTCAGCCCTCGACGACCCAAAAGACTGTTGGTTGAGCAGGTTTCAAGAGAAGCACTATTTTAGTTACAGCCTGTGTGCCCACTTTGCGACAAACGATCCCGCAGTCATCTTCTGTCGTCCCTACGCAATGGTGTGCAGAACACACTTCTGAGCTTAGTGGCCGGACGCATTTGTTGCTGTCATTGTATAATGGGTTTACGTGGCAAATTCATCCTCCCTACTTGCAACGAGAACCGCTGGTGATCACCGAGTTCGACGGCGCAGCCTCGGTGATTTTGCTTTCTGCCTTGCATAGTTTGAATCCAAGCAAAAAGGTGAGCCCGAGTTCACAAATGAAAACTAGAAGCCAACGTTTTTGGCTATTCCTGTGCGTAAACTATATCACTCCAACTGGGCATTGGATTACGGCGTGTTATGCGGTGAAGTTCTGTTTTTAGAGTGTAGGAAGGTGCACGAACGGATGTCACAACTTCATTCCTGTTTCCGACCTCGGCGATCCTCTGCACTGGGTACCCGATTGAATTCAAAACCCGTTCCCGTGCTGGCGCTGGACAGAGGTGAACCCAGCCTTCGGTTCACTTCTACGTGCAGTCTCAACTAACCCATTGGCTGTCAGACCTTGGGTAACCGAATGCTGTTAAAACAGAACTTCACCGCAGAGCATGGTGATGACCTAACCCTATGATCTAACCCTATTCGCTGTAAACTGTGGGGAAAGGTCATTTCTGGATGCTTCTGCAATCACGTCGCAGGCGGTTGTCTATCTATAGCGCCATTGTGGGGGCTCTACCTAGATGTTGTTCAGGGCATTAAACACTATAGTGTATCCAATTTGACATCCTGAATCCGGCTTCCGTGCCGTCCGCCAGTATAACGGGATACACCATTAAGAGTGCATCCTGAGCGGCGATACGGCCCATCAGCGTAGGTCACTTTTATAGGGAGGCTTAAGGTATGCTAGAAATAAACCGCACGACCCGCCAAGAAAGAAACGGTGCGGACGGGCGAGGGGAACGCATATTTAAACTGTCTTCCCTCAGACGTTAGCCGTACAAGACGCTCGCGTCAGCCTACAACTGATGAAAGCACAGCTCGAGTAGACTGCTATTTTCCCTTGGGTTTGCGCTAGAAAATGTAGTGCGCTTAGCGCCAACCGTCAAACAGAATGATACGTTCCAGTGCTTAGATTTCTTGAAAATCCTATGGGAGGAACACAGTTGGACAAGATAAGATGGTCCAAGTATGCTCCTCCAATAAGGTTTGGGCTCAGATTAAAGCTTCCATACATGTGTACTGTGAATCAAGAAGGTAGATACACGTTCCTTCGGAGGGGTAAGTGGCTTGTTCCATTTCCACTAAACGTAGCATTTACATTGTTCCTGCGCTACACCGCAGTCTGCACCATACATTGCCTGTGCCATCCTCGCTACCACTCGGCATGAACGTACGTTGCTTTACTCATTCGAAACAAATGGCGTATGAACGCTCAAGGTCCATGCTCCATGAAATCAGTCCGCATAACCAAACCATGAAGGAAAGTGCCCTTTTAAAATCGAAAATTCCGAAGCAAAGATTATCAAGGTTATTGCTGCGAATAATTTACCAAAAAGTGGAAACGTCGTACCCGGTTTATGCACGGTAGCAATGATAGTAACGGCGGAAATCCCCAAGGCGGATGGCGAAGATCATGGGCGCTCTGGCACGTAACCAGCTCGAGAGGGCGCGCTTTGAACGATCCATCCATAGCAGTTTATTTTATACCGAGTATGTAACAATGCTCCATTAGAAGTGTATAGCTCCAGACCAGTCCGCTAGTTCTTGGCCACCGCAGCTTGCCACGTACTGGGCCAATGGGACAGCACTGCGTAGCACACCCATGATCCGCATGCGTCCCATTCTTTCTATAAGCTCTAGGCCTTTTACACGACCGACCGTCATTCCCCATCGTTAGGCCGTCATGTACCGTGACCTATATTCTCTGGCGGAACACAGGGTGTTGGTGAGGAGTAAAGATGTCGCTTCAGTGATGAACTATTCCATCCCATCGTAATAATTTGTTTTCTGTTGTTCGAATCGCAAGAAATATATGAATGTTTGCTTCTACGCTGCCTTTACTTTGTAGTTTATCGTATTACAGATATCATGTTACGGAACTCAGAACATGGCTTAAGACGAATGACCGTAGCTGTAAAACACTAAACGCAAATGATTCATCCGATGCGACGAAACTATAGAGAGAAGGGCTTTTGATGCGTGTACTGGTATCGCCACACTAGTGTTCAGCTCTGTCTGAAGTATGCAACACGAAAAGAAGTCGCCGCCTTATCGCGTGAGGGCGACGGGGAATCAATTTCCTATATCCCAACCTATAGGTGTCCACTGATATCGCTTTAGGTGGCGGTGGCTCCAGATCGATCGATCGAGCTGTTGATTGATTTCCTTTATGCCCGTCCGTACATCACTGTCTGAAGCAAACGACAAGCGCACTTCATCGCTACCACGACATCCCAGTACTCCCTGGTGACACGAATTACAACTGCTGGACATACAAGTGCACCCTCACATACCTCTGTCCTCGTTCTTTATTTTTGACGGCGGTTGAGACGTGAGATTCTCGGCACGTCGTATAAGGCATCGCGGAATGCTTTTATGACGCAGTGGTCTCGCTGCAACGCAGCGAAACAATTTGTTGCGTGATCGCAGCATTAGACGTGTCTTTCGAGAACTGATGAGGGTACATGTCCGTTCCTGGCATGTAAGTCTGGTTCAATGGCATGTTACGTATAAATCTCACCTCCTCCAACAGCTTTGATTTCTTTAATTATTATTATTTGTAGTCTCCTGTACTATAGAGAAGTTGCGGCGGTTGACGTTTGCAGTGTCTGCCCCAAATATAGTTGTCTAATATCCATCGTTTTTTCTATATTTCAGGTGAGGATTCACGCACTGTATTCACGACCATTGAAGCTGAGGGCAAGTAGTTTTACGTCACTGGTCTTGCTCTTTATTTACATTTGTCTCCGCGTATGACTATGAAACTGAATTTGCACCTCATATGTCTGTTGTCCCGTTCAGTTGCCACTCGCTGGAAAGGAACGTATCAAACAGCGACAGCTTCTGATTGAACGAATCACGGATGCTCTGAAATGCGTAGCGGTGCGCGAAACACTTCCGCTGTGTAAAATAAAGAGCGCGCTACGAAACCCTATATGACACCCGTGCGCTCACAACTGTGTCGTCATCGGTGAGAAGGGTATTCGGGGTATAGCACCGCATTGCCAGAAACTGTGCGAATCCGGGATCCAAAACAAATGTTCAGACATGTCTTTCAACTCCCCATTCAATGGCTTCTTGAAAAAGGCGCGTTGATCGTATTGGCTGAAAGCATAGATAAAGAGTATCCATCGTCTTGTTTGATTTTCTCTCTCTCTCTCTTTCTCTTGCTTTTTTTTTATTGCTGGTTTTAAAGTGCCCATTTTGGTTTGTCGTTTATGTCGAGCATTCTCATTCCATGGTCCCTATGCTGTTCATCTCACAAGCAGACCATAGAAACATTACCGACCTAACCCTCTGCGCTATCAGTAAACGTGAATGGGTACCGGCGTGAAAGTTGCGAGTTTGGAGAAAAGCAGGAAGTGTCATTGCGGGGTGCGAACTACTGCGACATTGTTATTATGAATGTTTCCTTTTCCTGAAGGATGCGAACTTCGAACTTCGTACAGTTCTCTTCGATTTAGAAATGGCTGGATGAAAAAAATATTCTTTCTGGCACGCTGGCGGTGGTGAGTTATATCGCTGACAACACGTGGTCGTCATGCATATAACGCCCCTAGCCATTTGCGACCATGCTAGGGGAGTGTTCCGCCACGGCACATACGATTCGTTGCGCCAATCACGAACAGCATGTAGAAAGGTGAAATTTTTATACCTGGAGCTGTTTACGCCGAATTACGATGTAGCCACTGTGTCTGGCCTGGCGCATATGCCGAAAGGAGAAGCTTTGACTGGCGTAAAGGGTAAAAATGTACCGTAAGACATATCTTAAAAAGGCTGTTAACTTTGGTGTTATTTTGCTAATTTTTTTTAAATAATAGTATTATTATTTATGGGCGCAAAGGACGCTGGCAGTAATTACCTGCTGGAATTCTTGTAATTTGTTGCATTGCAGCACTGTTGTAGACTTTTTCGTTCTTGCGCCGTCAATACTAAAATTAAAGAAACGCTGCCGCTGGCAAAACCTCGCTTTGGGCATGTGACCGGGATGTGACCGTTAAAACTGGCACGCCCGTCTGACATGCTGGTTCTCATGAGGTTGTCATGCTGTATCATCAACTACAGTGGGAGGCTCACGTATTTGGACATGGCTTCGGTTTTCAGTTAATATTCTAATTCACTTGCACCTGTGCCATTACCAGTCAGTCAGTCTACAACATCAATAACGGTAGCCGCTGCAAACAGATAATAAATACCGGCATATAAAACAAAACGGAAGGAAAGAAAACACGGCAACTCCTGCGCTGAACGTTAAGAAAGCAGAGGACGTGATCCTACGTGCTTTTATTCGCCCCATTCCATAAACAGCATTGCATACCGTGGGAAGATGCAGAGGGATCTTTAAGGCGTGCAGAAAATAATCGGACGCAGCTGCCCGAGAACCCGGCCCCTGCGCTCGTCCTTGTTTTTCTCAAAATAATTGATGAGCTAACTATTGTTTCGCGCTTCTCCCCATGAAGATCAATATTGTTGGGAGGTTTTCTCTTTAACTTCCAAGAATAGGGGTGATAAGAAACTTGATCGACGAAGCAGGCACGCCTGTTCCTTGAAAACGCTTAACGTCCTCAAAGGGACTAGAAAACGATTCTGTGCTCCTTTTTGATTTGAGAGAATATGTGATCCGCAATACGTGACCGAAGTCTAACATGCCGCAGAGGCGTTTCTTTGACAAGGAAATTTAAAGGAGTACCAGAAAGAAGCGACTCCGCCAATACGCGACAGCCGTATGTACGCGTATACGGGGTGTCTCAGATAAATTCGCTGACTGGATAATTTGAGAATAGAACCACGTCTCGTAAACACGTAAACATCTCTGGGGTATCTACCACTAGTCATGCAGCGTGAAATTATTGCCAGCGCGTTCACACTGTTATTTCCCTTTGGGTTTGCGTGGGAAAAAGTGGTGCACTTAGCGCCAACAGGAAAACAAGATAATCTTGTTCAAGTGTGCTTCTCCCTTAAGGTTTTCAACAAATCTAAGCATTGAAAGATAGCCCCAACTGTCAAACAGAATGATATCTTTCAATGCTTAGATTTGTTAAAAACCTTATGGGAGAAGCATACTTGAACAAGCTTATCTTGTTTTCTTGTTGGAGCTAAGTGCACTACTTTTTCCCACACAAACCCAAGGGAAAATAACAGTGTACAGATAGAAAAATAACTACCTCAAGACACAGATCGCCCTTCTTCTGTTCTTGTTTATCTGAATGACGCACAGTTTTTGCTTTCATGCTGTCTCGTAGGCGCCATACTGTGATTTTATGGCCATAACAAGAAATGACGCACAAAATGAACAAACGGTAGAAAGATTCTGTTACGTCTCTGTTATTTTCCCTTGGGTTTGAGTGGGGAAAAAGAGTGCACTTAGTGCCCACCGTCAAACAGAATGATATCTTCCACTTTCTAGATTTGTTGAAAGCCTTATGGGAGGAGTATACTTGAACAAGATAACCCAAAGGAAAATAACAGTGTTTTTCATTAGCACTTACTGTTGCCGAACGTGAAGAAGGATACGTAATTCATAGGCGGAGAGCGCAGTGGAAAACCTTCTGTTTGAGCTCTTACACGCGGAACATATGTAATGCGAAAGCAATTAAATACTCAAAAAAGGCGTACGCCCACCGTTTCCGGCAAATAGGGTCAGGAAAAGATATCATTCGGAATGGCGATTGGTCATCGCCGTGTTATGCGGTGAAGTTCTGTTTTTAGAGTGTAGCCCGTACGTGTGTCTAGCAGTGACGTTCTGCTCAAACAATGTTGAAGCTTCGACAGGCTGCTTAAGCTGGTGCATAAAGAATCGTGTGAAGCCGGGAAGTCGATGGATAGCTTTTGTTTTCTGGTGTTGATACGCCCTGCGTGGTCATCCCCCTGAATGCACCGTGCACTGTTATTTTCCCTTTGTTTTCCGCGGAGAAAAGTAGTGCAGTTAGCGCCAACCATCAAACAGAATGATATTTTCCCGTTCTCAGATTTGTTGAAAATGTTATGGGAGGAGCATACTTGAACCACCTTATCTTGTCCAAGTATGCTCCTCCCATCAGTTTTTCAACAAATCTAAGCACGGGAAAATATCATTTTATTCGACGGTTGGCGCTAAGTGCACTACATTTTCCCACGCAAACCCAAGGGGAAATAACAGTGTAGTGAAGTTCACACCTCACCTGTGCATATCACCTGCTAGCCTCTTCAACATACACATGGGACAAATTAAGCTGCTGTCGACATTAGCGCTCCCGCAGGGGCTCGCACTCAATGATCGGTACATCCTGGCGCAAAGATGACGAACATCTTCCTACCTGGCGTGTTTTGGAAGCCCTTTCCAATTCTCTCTGTCAAAACGTTGGTCTCGAGTCAAGCAAGCGGGAGCTTCTGCGTTGTTGAACGAGACCCTGACAAGAGCTCGACTAAGCGTAATCTCTTCGCTTTACGACAGGTGACAGTGACAGGTGAGTGCGTAGAAGTTTCAGTACTTTGGCTTCTTCTGACTGGAAACGAAAGCTTGTATTATTTTCAAGACATTGTAACGTGAATAACCGAGCACTCGGAATTCTTTACACATTCAATGTGCTTCCTAAGGGGTGTTACCGACCCGAAGAACGCACTGACCTCACAGGATTGCCCTGAGGATGTCATCGGAGGACAAACATGAAAGCATTTTTTAATACTCAACTGGTCTTCAACATGTTAGAATGAGAATGCAGGATACATCCTCGGAGCATCCAGAACACAAAAAGAAAGGTTTCAGGATTTCGCCAGGCGTTTGGTTCACCCATTTTTGTATTCATTTATGTATGCTTGTGCATATTTACACTAGTGTCATAGTGTGCAAATCATGACATAAAATATATATATATATATATATATATATATCTCGCATGGAAGTAATTCATTGCCCATGAAAAGTCATTTCACACATACTTTCTACATGCACTCATTGAAATAGTATTAAATACTTATAACGTTCAGCAAGTTAAATATTACATTAGGTCAACATAGCAGGCCGATTGCAGTAGTCATGCTCAATTACATGTAGAGAACTGATTTTATTTTACACGTAACTGTAGTCTTCTGGGTATCTACAGATCGTCCAGCTCCGAACAATGATATCATCGAAAGCTCCATGCATCCGCAAGACAACAATCTCCTGTCACTCGTTCAAGTTTTTGAGGTAATAAATAGGGTCCCTCATACAATACATAACCTGCAGATGGACAAAAGGATAAATGAAGATATCGTTACGAGAATTTGGGGTGATTTACCCTTGAATGTTTCGGTGCACAGGCAAAGAAAATGAAAAGGTTCAGCATTTGGCAGCGAGTGATGTTCGTCGTGTCGATTTTCCGTTCCCCATCCATGGATTATCATGGATCATTGAGCGACTGGTTGCAAAAAGATTGTTGCAAGCACCAGTTCCGCTAAAAGCGACGTGACAAAAGGTTATTACGACAGGCAAACTTAGAAATGTGAGAGACATAAAAGGTGAAACAATGATTGTATAAACACAATAGATGTGGACATGAGCGAAAAACGTTACGACTCACCTCGGTTCACATGCGGGACTACAAAACTGTTAGTTGTGCGCCGCCCGTATATTCAAAAGCCTGAGGTTTTGCTGAAGACTCAGGAAGAAGTATATCGCGTGATACAGAACTTCACGTCACGTATTCATATATCTTGCCTTCAAATGTGATTTGAAAGTTCCAAAAAGGCTACGAAGAGAGCTATTTTCAGCTGAAACCAAGCCACCGGGGACGCATTCGTTGAGATAAAACAGCTCGTGACCTCTTCCCCTTCGCTCGTTCATCTAGATTTCAGCCTATCCTCCCTCCTGGATACCGATGCTAGTTACGTCAGCATTGGCGGAGTTTTATGTCAGTGCAGGATAATAAAGAGAGAGTAATTTCCTATGGCAGTCGAACACTGACGTAGGCTGAGGGCAAGTGCAGTGTGACATGAAAAGATATGCCTGTTCTCGTATACTTCACAAAGTACTTCCACTACCACCTTCTCGGAACAAAACTTATCGGTCGCACAGACCACAGCGCCCTTCATGGGCAACGTATCTTCTACGAACCCGAGGTATAGCTTACCCGATGCACCGAACTACTCGCTGAGTTTGGTTTCACAGCCGTCTACCGACCAACGCTAACGCGTTGTCGCGATTCTTACCTGCGGAAGCCTATGATACGCCCACAAAACCAAGTAAATACACTCTAAATCTGGCACGTTTGGTCCCACACTTCTCAAGGTAACACCTCCGTTCGGAAGGAAATGAGTATTGGGGTCGTCAGCGACTGTTTCACAAGATGGCTTGAAGCATTTATTCTGCATGAAAGAATCCCGAGAGGTAGCAGAGTGTCTTGTCATGAATGTCTTCCGCCGCTATGGCTTACCACGCGTTTTGGTTTTAGAACAAGGGCGCACGTTCGAGAGCAGGGTGTTCAACGAAATGCATTCCATTGGGCATCAACAAAACAAGAACGTCCCCGTATCATCCGCAGATAGACGACGTTCGGCACCCGCATGTCCCCCGGAGAGATGACGAGCGATCTCTGTTTGCTCCCCAGCTCCATGGCTACAACCTCCTGCCACTGGCATCGCTTTGCAAGCTCGAGCACTTCTGGGTTGTATAGTTTTCGTGCTGCTCTCTTCAAAAGATGGATAGATGAAAAATATATTTTTTTTTTCCAAAAATTGGATGGTGTAACGGGCGTAGAAAAGACGAAGTAATGTATCCCACTGCTTTGAAGTTTCCCACCGCTGCCGCTAAATTGTAACAATTTCGAAACTTAGCAAGCTTCCAAAACCTAACTGTCCAGGTTCGGGGTCATCACTTAACTTCGTCTTTACCACGTCCGTTACAGATAAAAGCAGCAAGCAGGGCATGATGCACACCAGCTGCATTTCTGCGGTTTGCGTTCTTTGGTTTCTGGAGTAGTGTTACTAGACGTGTAAAGGCGCCTACCTCCCAGGTAGCTGCCCTACATGATGGCAGTACATCACTTTTGACTCGATCACACGAACGTGCTGCAGTCTGGTATACCTCGGAGTATCTCTTGACACCCAAATGGGTAACTCCCACTTCTGTCCCTACATTAATGGGGTAACAAGGCCAATCACCTTGCCATGCAGCGGTCCCGTAATGAGGTAAGACAAAATCACTGATTTATGACAATCACAATTAGAAGAAATCGTACATCTACCTTCCGGCTGATCGTACGCACAGTTGAGCTTAAGACTGTTAAGAAATCACAGATTCTGGCATTACGAAAATAATTATAAGGGTTGACTGTGTGCAGTCAAACACGGCTGAAGCTGACCACAAATTCGAACAAACGTATGTGCCCGCGTCTGACAAGAATTTTGCGTACCCTCAGCTGTGTTTTGCTGTCTTACTAAAATGTCATCAGCTTTATGATCAATATGTCAGTGAGTGGGAATTATGCAAGAACCTAGCTTGCTAGCTCCGCATAGACCACCGCGTTATTCTAGAATGTATACAGGCACATGCATGAGAATACACCACACCCACCACTACAAACTGAATACTAACATAGACTACTTTAGCTTCATAGTTTTACAGCATAGCACAGTCAAAATCATTTACCATGCAGAAAACTATGTGCAGTCTAAAGCGGGACTTTACCGCATAACACGGCGTAAACCAATCCCCAGTCGGAGTAATATCCTTCACGCACAGGGCTGGTCAAAAATGGTGGGCGTACGCCTTTTTGTGTCACCTATACAGTTATGCTAAGTGCACAAAAAGGCGTACGCCCACCGTTTTTGACGAATCCTGTGCGTCAACGTTATCAGTCCGAGCATACTTCGACAAGCTTATCTTCTCCAGGTATGCTCCCCCCATAAGGTCCTCAACAAATCTAAGCACTGTAAGATATCATTCTGTTTGACGGTTAGCGCTACGTGCAGCATTTTTCCCACGCAAACCCAAGGGAACATAACAGTGGTGTGTTATCTGACTCGTCACCTGACTCGTGAAGAATCCTACACTCTAAAAACAGAACTTCACCGCATAACACGGCGATGACCAATCGCCGTTCCGAATGATACCTTTCAGAGACGCCACTTGCTGAAAACGGTGGGCAAAATAAGTGTCACAAAAAAGGCGTACGCCTACAGTTTCCAGCAAATAGGGTGAGTAAAAGATATCATTCGTAATAGCGATTGGTCATGAGTGTAGCCAGTGCGGGATTTTGTGACACCTGGCACGATAGCATAAGCGTCACACGAAGGCTGGTTTTCATGCGCCACGTGGGTGAAAGATGTCATTCTGAACAAAACGTGTTCTTTTTAGCAGCGCTAGCTGCCAAAGACCTCCAGTGCTATTACTGTTTTATGTGTAGCCAACAGAAAATTTCAAGATAGTGAAACCGTTGGGAACCTTCGGAAACAGATGAAGGCTTTTGGATATTGAGCTGAGGACGATGACGACGAATTCCATTATCATGTTCATTATTCTTTCTTCTCATCTTCATCGCATAAAAATGTCTTTCCGAGTCATGAGTCCCTGACGTTTGATCTCAAACAAGTTTACGGAGTCCCGATAGCCCGGCATAGGATGAAAGATCGTTCCACTCTTTTGTGTCCCGTTCTTAAGAGCGCGACCCAATGTACATTTTCCGGAAGGGAGGTTCGTGCCTGAGAGAAGGACATATGTGGGCAGATTTAGCGCCCGAACTTCAATAACGTGCTTTTAGTAAACGAAGGCAGTTACTGTAAAAGCTGGCCAACCGCACGAGTGGGTCCCACATCTTCCGAAATGTTGGTCTAGGCCTCCAGGCCTCTATCCTGTGAACTAAGTCAGCACGCTCCCCTAGTCACATTCCGAAGGGCATCATTTGGAGAGAGAATCACATTCACTCTTTCTCATTTCTCACTTACACACGCAGTCATACGAGAGGTACCGCAGCGACATCTAGGGAGCCACAATTTCCGTCGCAATTTCACCTTTCTTGAGCCGCAGTAACGTAGCTTCTGCCGAGAACAATTGCCCAGCGTCGCCTGCCTCGCTTTCCTTCAGTTCAAACAAAGATGAACAAATGAAAGTGCGTGAGAATGCGCCACGAACTGAAATCTATGGGGACCACTGTAAGGTTCGCAGTAGTTGCGCGTCTTTAGAGACTTGTGCTTACGTGCCTATCGTGTATGCGCTTGAACTGCGTCAAACGCGGAACAGACATACTCTTCTCCAAACTAACGTGTCCCTGGGTTATACGAAAGTATTAAAGCAGACACTTAGTGATTTAAGACTAAACACAACGTCCTCTCACTGCTTCCTTGCTCGTATGCCGTAGCACGGGTTCTTTAGTGCATCCCTACGAAGTATTTGCACATGCTGTGAATTATTCACGATGTGCTGCAACAAAAAGGGCTGCAGTCACTGCAGGCTCGCGTATAGAGCTCCTTTGCTTGAGACAGGTTTCTGGAACGCACACACTCCATTCATCTGTCCTCCAACGCCCCATAAAGGGCTGAACGGCACACTTCCCGTTGAAAGACATTCTAGAACTTATCTAACGAGTATACGGGCTCCCCAGCAGATTAGCGAACGTCGTCGTGGAAATCCCTAGGTTAGAAAAAAGTTTTCTATTTAACGAGGCACGTTATAGTGAATTATGCGTTAGAGAATGCAGGTCTTCTTTTGGGAAAACTTCGTTTTAGCGAATCCTAGTTCCGTTTTTCGTATTGTAGTTGTAAGAGGATAGTAAATTTAAAGGGGCCCTGACGAGAAAATGATGAGCCTCGTGCGCAGTGTCAAGTGATAAAGGACGTAGAACAGATGTTGTATGGGAAAATTCACGCCTCAAAACCCCACAGTTTTCTCAAAACACAATTTCAAAAACCCGCTTTAAATCGACAGCAGAACACCTAGCGGCAAATCGAGGAACCTACCTAGAGCAATTGTTCCATGGTTGGTCCTGTGTTTGACGTCATTGGGCTCCCAATCAAATTGCAGGGAGGCATCACGTGATCACGGATTTCAAATGAAATTATTTGTGTTGATAGACAAATGTAGTTCACGAATCGTTCTTATTATGTGTATAAATAAAAAGTATATATCCCTTGGGGTATATATATTATGCGTTCTGCATAGTTCACCACGCCAATATGACAGTCCGATTGCCGCGGCTTCTGCGATCGCGACTTTTGGTTCCGGCTTTGTCGTTGCGCGTTACGTTATCTCTGTAAGGTCTGTGAAGATGATATTCCAAGGTTATTCTGTGTCACCGTTCAAAAAAGAAAACGAAGAAAAGGCATGTAGTAGTGCGCTTCATTGGGAACGCACGCAGCATGGATAAATGTGTGGTATCAGCGTTGGTGTGTTGAAGGATGCCCGATCTTCGCTTGTTCTGTAAAATATCTCGAAGCGGTGAATCGCCGAGGCAGTTGTGGTTAGCCACGAGTCAATCCCGCTTCAAGGTATACTATGAATTCAACGATTATGCGGACTGACAAGGGACCGGCAACCGACGAAATCTCCATAAGGAATCAGCTGCACGTCCTCTCTTTACAGTTACCTGCTGGCATAGCGCCCAAGCAAAATGAGGTTTGTGTCTTCTACATTGGTACTGAACAGATTGAGTGCCACCCGCTACGCAGTATGACTTACATAGAAGATGATAGAGATTTTAATGGAGCAGTGATGCTGCACATTAAATTTAAGAAAGGTGTGTATGTTCAAACGTATTATCTCATGAGAGTTGTCATTAAAAGTATATGACTTCCAATGGTTACAACATGGTTTATGTCGGTAGGATTACTCACGGTTTTGCGTCGCAAAGCAGCTGTGGTAATGCAACGGCGAATTAACTTTTATTAAGTCATTAACTTTTTATTTGCTCTTATTACAGGAGGTCGTATATTCAGGTCAAGTGATTTCCAGTGCCTCATGAAGCTTGATGTCAACGTTACTTTTGCTTGTGACGTCCATGAGAATTCAAGCATACAGCATTCCACTCTATCCATTACACAGTATTCTATTTTTGCCATGTTCTCCAATACAACATACGACATAGCAATATTGCCACGAGGCACACTCAGGAAGCCGGCGTCGAACACCGTGGAACTTCTTCGCTCGGTCGAGAGGCATCTCGCATTTCCGGGTCAGCGTCCGATCAAGGTCATAGCCTTCCTCCTCTCCCGCAAGCTCCGCTGGGGCAGCGCTCGCTGTATCCCCTCTCCAACGAGACGTCGCGGCCTCTCTAGAATCTTCGAAGATCCCTTTAAAAACGCTGCTCTCGGAGCCGGGAGCCAGTTGAGTTCAGTGTTGCGACAGCTATCGCGCGCTTGCACTGTCCAGCCAAGTAGTGAATAAAGCCTTCGCCGATCACTCCCCGCCTGTTACGCCGATTCCATCCGTGACATTTCTGGTGGAGGTGCGGGCAACCCCTTGCTCTACGGTCTGGAGGACCAGCAGCGACAGAGCCGAAGACAGCGTGGTCTACCTGCGGAACTCGGCCCACTGGGAACCCCTGGCCGCAAGAAGATGAACGCAGACAACTCTACTCAAACGGCGCAACTGGCAACTGCGCCCTTCGCCCCCGCACGATCCTCGAAACCGTTTACCGGGGAATCGTACGACGACGTAGACGATTGGCTTGACTGCTACGAGCGCATCGCCAGGTTCAACGGATGGAGCGACCACCAGAAGCTTGTCAACGTCTACTTCTCCCTGGAAGGAACCGCTCGGATATGGTTCGAAAAGAGGGAAACGTTGTTCTCGTCCTGGGACGTCTTCAAGGGAAAGCTCCGCGAGGCGTTCGCCTTCGAGCAACGAGCGGAGCATGCCGAAAGGCTGCT
>JARGYV010113520.1:0-12702 GCA_029532675.1 Ornithodoros moubata | reverse complement strand
CCATCAAGGGTCTTATAGGATGCAGACAACGAAAAAAATGAAAAAGGATCAACATGTGGGGATGACTCACCTGCAGAGTCTTTTCCAGGTGCTCGACGTCCTCTGCATAGCAGCTGGTGGATGTGATTTTCTTTTCCATGTCAGTGAGGGCCTCCCGCACCGAGGCGATCTGGCCCAGAAGGGCCTCTGCGGCCGCCTTCTCTTCGCGCAGTAGACGAAGTTGGTCTTCGATGCGGTTCTTTAGTCTGCCAAGGACAGTAAGCAGCAGTTATAGCATGAGAGTGCACCTTCGCGCGTCTTTCAAACGGGTGCGTTGTTGTCGCTCGTAGTATGAAGCCATCGAACGATCAAAGAAGGAGACGGCCAAGTGACAATGGCGACCTTGACATTCGCGCTTCATAAAACGGTGAGTATGTAACGGGTTGATTTTCACAAGCGCTTGCGTTGAGTTGGGTGTTGTAAAAAGAAATACAGTACACGGGATCATGATAACTGAAGCTTGCGTAGTTGCACATTTCTTCCTGTTTCGTACACCGCATAACTTCAAAGCGAGTGGATCTTAGCTGCGACGCGGACTGCGTGATTCGACACCATCGAAGATTCGATTAGCGAGAATAAAGGGCCCAAGGTTAGCGAAATTGGCGTAAATAGTCATTGCCCAACAGAAAACCAACAGAGAAGGAGACAGGCTCAAGGACCAGCATCCTCTCAGATGTCTCAGAAATCGCGAACGCACGGTACTTTCACATTCCTCGTAAGAGAGCTATTGATTTGTTACCTGCTATCAACGCACTCTGGAGAGGAAGTTCTCTATTTTACAAGCGAGCGAGCCCCGTATAAAACGTGCACAATCATTCACGCCGGCCGGCAACAGATATAAATGCTTGTTATCATTGCAAAACACCACACATCCTCTCAGCGCACCAGCGTATATAGGTCAAGAAGAGCGCGGTTTCCCGAGCACCACGCGGAATCACGCCACAGCACTGCAATCCCCCTCCTCAGACACAGGGGAAAACATCAGAACATGGCTCACCGTCTTCAATATACAAAACCTCTTGGCATACAACGGGGGAGAAAAAGCCTCCGCCTTGTTACATTACACCGCATTAGTACGCGCTCCGCTCTCGACGCCAAGGCCGCCGTTACTAAAAACTCGACGTCCACATGACACAGACTTGCAGCGCCGGCACGATTCATAGACCGCTTCCCGGACCGGTTTAGTCTACGTCGAGTCCCGCTCAGCCTGAAGTGCTCAACGCATTAACATAATTCCTCTACATTCTGCCGCACAAGAAACAAGTGGGACGCGCCTACAAATACGCACACGAAGATCGCACAACTCAACGACCTTCGTACTGGCTCTAACGTGACGTACGACGCCGGCGAGCCTCGAAGCCGGCACCGGAAGCCTTGACGCGCAACTTCCGCGCTTTCCAAAAGCGCCCAGTCAATACAGCGATAAGAAGGAAACGTATAAATATATATACGGTACCAGATAAGACAGAAGAACCGCCCGCGAAGACCGGGTCGCCACTGCTCGACCGCGCTGTATCCACGTGCGGTGTTCAGAAGACAGCAAGACTTCGAAGATGTACACGCGACTTCGCATCCGAAGAGCCCCTCCCGTTGAAGACTCGCGACTTTCTGAACTGTGTTACCGGAATAAGTGTTGGGGCGGACCTATTTTTAGCGGCCGTTACGTGGCCGAGTTCTGGCGCAACGCTGTGGCGGGAGTTTTCAGCGGGAGATGAGTTTATGGAGTTTCGTGTGTTGGGGGACGGCGACTGGCCTTGAATCGACAATGTTTCTGTTTTGGGCTGCGAAAGCAGGAAGGAAGAGCGGGTTGCTTTGTGTAATGGATGTGAATGTTGATTCAAGACGGTGGCTTCAATTGTCTAACGGAATAAGTGCGGTGCAGTTCGCGATAATTTGCGAGAGCGAGTAACGGCCTTGAGTCCAAGGAGACAAAATGGGGGCTATGAAATGACGTCTGTGACGGGATTGAAACCTTGTCGCATGCAATGTAGTCACGACGTAAGAGCAAGGGAGATGCATACCACGAGAACCAGGCTGGAATTTTACTGTGAAGGGGTAAGCAAGGTACTCAAGGTTTGCGAGCATTCTTTTGAAGTCACAACAGTTGCAGAGGCTAACGTACCAGGTGTTACTCAGTCATGAATTCTGGCGTAGTAGAGGATTCAAACTCGGGACCCCTTCTTCTGACACCGTAAGCTCCAATGAAGTAGGATTGGAGCAAGACTGCCCTTGTATTTTATTTATGCATGTATCTGCTCTGACAGTGCAACTTCGTTGCGTAAGGACTAAGGAATGCGACAGCCGAGATCGTCCTACTCGACACCGAAGTTTTGTCTTTGTCGTTGTTTATTTTCGCACTGGTAACTTATCTAAGAAAACAATAAAACATAAAAAAATGTGTGCGGCCATCATGTTCCCCCTTGGTGTATAGGTGTCTGTCATGTGGGAACAGGAGTTACTGGGTATTTCCCACATCGAAGGCACGTCTGTACGAGCATAGACTGCGGGAAGTACGCCTGGGTTGGTTGCCAAAGAAACTGCCCCTCTGTCAAGATACTCATCTAACACTGCCAGCAGAGGTTGTCTTCCCTGATGTGCTCTTTCATTAGCCCGATCCGCGCGATTTTAGGCTCCAGCATAGATGAAATTCGGGAATCTAAAGATGAAGACTAACACCTACTCACAGCCACCAAACGTTACCAACCAAACATGAGGCCAACCAATACATGTGTAGTTCATCGGCGTCCACAATCCGGGTTGGCAGCACTAGACAGACGACCCTTTAGTGTGGACAACATACTGGTTTTGTAGCACCCACGCGTTAGGAGCAATGACTTGGTTAAGAAGCACATTAAGGGGAAATCAAGGTTTTGACATTTGAAGTTTTGGTGATAGCGTACAGCCACTGTTTTCTTTCATTATTTCTGCCTCACTGGTGTGTGCGGGCTTCTGTGCAGCGCACAGGTCTTGGGTGGTTCTCTGAAAGTAGGGCCATATTAGCCTCTCTTTTTTCTCACATTTTTCCTTCTCTCTCTTTTCTTTTTTTACCTTGTCGTCACCTCTCTGCCACACACTGAAGAGCCACAAGTGACCTTTAAGACCAGTGCTTTTCACTGTTGTGGTGATATGGTCCTTTGTTTACAATCATGCACAATGGCGCACCTCGGGATATGTTTGTTTTTTCTTTTGAAAACAAACGGTGAGAAAATAGCAAAGTAAAAAAGTCAGAAAACGGAAAATCCAAAAGCTCCTACAGAAGCAGACGTCTCTGCTTTCTAAGAGTGAAAATTGTTGCTAGTCCTATGTAGTACAAGAAGCATTTCTGACTACACGTTCCTTATACAGGCCACGCGGCGACTGCAGACAGCTCCATACCGCTACTTGCACATAAATACCCACTTGGCCGTCGAATTTTATGAGTCGTCGTCTCTGCGCGCAGGTACACTGAGATACACACAATAAGCGACTGGGAATAACAGCAAACAATGGACGCTAGAGTGATACGCGAGAACGGGGTCTACAGAGTGTCCTATAACTTGGCATCCCGTACGGCATTCCTAGCATAAGGCCAGGATTTTTAAAGGATCTCACGGTAGCTATGCCTGTGAGTTCGTAGCTATGCTACGCAAAGGCGCCAGTGGACTTCTGTGTTCTTTCATTTCTGAAATTTAGTCATTTATATATGCAAATAGAAAAATGGAGCGCGGACAGCAATAGCGTGGGAGTAATAAAAAAAGAAAAAACGTTTATTAGGGAAAGATTGTAAGACTTGAGAGTCGACGCTTCGACGGCGGCGCCGTTGATACGTCAACTCCCAAGTCTTACAATCTTCCTCTAATAAGTGTTTTTCTCTATTACTCCAACGCCGTTGCTGTCCACGCTCCATCTTTCTATTTGCTTATATATTTACGCATCCATCCGACCATCTCCTCCACAGTTCTTGAAAGCCAGTTTCAACTGCACTGTGAAGGAAACAGGTAGAGGGAGAAAGCAGAAAAAGAAAGACAAGTCAAGGAGAACACGAAATATTGCAGCCCTACCGTAAACGGCGGGGGACGAGGTGTATTCTTTATACTGCTATGGGGACATGATGGCTTGAGTATTATAATATTTATGCAACCTCCGAAATGCGCTTTGTTTGACTTATCTCAAACAGCAACCGCACATTGCTGAATCTAGATACATCGATATTGTGGCCACCTGGTGCTCGGTCATAGTGCACCACGGTACATAGATGTTGGAGTAAGGCGACAACAACGCCGTGTATTTTCAGTAGCCCTTCATGACTGTCTATGGACATTCTTCGAGCATGTTTTATTGTACTATAAGCGTACCAAGACCACCAAGGGAACTATGGTGAGGGAACGGTGCCCTTCTGAGCATAGTATGGCAAATATCTTCACACGCACGATAGACATGCGTATCCTGGTGCTTTAGTTTTGGACATCGTACGCCGCGAAAATAATCCGTTTCAACTAGCAAAATCACGAACGCCACAAGACTCCAAAGTGTGAAAATTCGTAACACCCAGACGAACGGAAACAGTTGTGCGTCCTACCTCCACTGCAGTCCCAAATATATTTAGCCCTTCCCATGCGAGCGACGGCAAAAACACTGTTGTGGCTCGTCTTAGTCATGCCACCCAGTTGCGCTGGCTGGCTAAAGCGGAACGCGACGCAGCCCCCAAGCGGACAAGTTTTGGACCCGTGCCCGGGGGCTAGCTTCGAAGATGCTATATTCAGGTCCATCTGGTCCGGACGTCCGGGTTACATAAATGCGTCGGAGTTGCTGCCGTTAACAACACACCGAAGTTTGAATTGACGGAGAGTATCTTCGGAGTTCTTCGAGGAGGCAATTCCCCTTTCGTCAGCATGGACGAAAATGGCTGTTTGAAGAACGCTGTCGCAGACCTTTCACCTTAAAAGCTGAGTTAAAGTTGGATATCTCTAAGGCGCTACCGAAGGGACATTCGACAACATAGAGAAATGCATCGCAACAGGTTTCCGTCAAAGAAGAAATAAAAGTTACATGCTTCTGAGGTCTGTTGAAAATAATAAAAACTGCTCTCTAGCGTGTCATTGTTCTACAAGATGTCCACGAAAAGCTCAGCTGTGAAGATACTTGATCAGATATCCTGTACTGAACAGCACATGCTCAATCCCGCCAGTATGTTGAACGGGATAATCCGTCGCACTGATTCCATGTTGGAGAGTGGAGCAGCTCTTTGAGTCGGTTGCACTTGTATAAAAGCACTAACAGCAAAAACAATAAATCAATAAACAAACAAAAAAGAAAAGCATGGAGGACCCCGCTGGGTTCCGATTACGTCATGAGGATGGAAAGTCGGAATGAAGCGTCCCCCTACCGCCAAGATCCACATCGACGGCGTCCGAAACGCCGTGACGCAAAAGTCCCAACTCCCGCCCTCACAGAATACAAGATGGCTCACCTTCCACACTCTCATACAAACATACATATATTAACAATAAAAAGAAAAGAACATACCGTTCGTGTCGGTCCCGCAAGGTTTGCACCTCGGTGCGGAGGGCGGTGGCCCCGGACTCAGACGCCGAGTTCAGATAAACAAGAACGTTCTCAGACTTGGCGCAGGCGTCCTCGACCCGGTCGCGCACGTGCGTTGTTGTGCGTTCAAGCACCGCCTACCGGACAGGATAAAGAGCATAAGGAACACCTTCACGTCTTCACACATACGCGTCCTTAATTTAGCCAGCTCGGACACGAGCCAGCAAGCGCGTCAATGCAAGGCGGTATAACGGATGAGGCAAGGTGCTCCTCAATGGTCTGCACAGCTGGCGTACAAGCTCGACCGTTTTTGCTTTTAATACAACGTAAGTTTTATATGCTTTTTGTCTGCGTGGTCTGCACCTTATACCCTTGGAGACCGTGAAGATGGCCGTGATGTACGGTCGCTCAAACATGGCCAATCGGTTACCGGGCACGGGATGACTGTGGGCCAGGTGTGCGCGTGGTTCGGAAATAGGTGTTTCTATCAACATAACGTCCAAGGTTAGACTCGCGTGCTTAAATGCACAGACTGCGGTGTAAACATGTTTTCTGAGCTGGGGCAAGTTGCTGTTTGTAGAACGGGGTGTAGATGTGGAGGTCCTGGTGGTCGATCGTGATGAAAGGAATTTACTCCGAGACACAGGTAAGATGGCAATATCTGTGCATGTTGTCTCTATTTTACTTCTGTCTCGTGGTTAATTTTTTCACCGTGCAAAGCGCTGTCGTGCTTGTTGCAGTAGGAATTCTCTCAGCTTTCCATATTTCACAAGGTCTGTCGTTGTGTTGTATTATTATATCCGATCCTTTTGGGTTCCAAAGCCAATATTACCGGAAGTCGTTCTCGCGTTTCGTTGACCTCATAGGGTTCGACGTCAACCTGCCCAGGATTTGTTCAAGATGCCGTGTGTATGAATAAAGGAATAATTCGTGCCGGCAAAAATAGGGGTGCCTCGTTCCTCATGCCATTCTTCTTCGCACAGACACGAAATACGAATACAGTGAAAACATAATATGCTGCACTTTTTCATCATAAGAAAATCCCAAAGAACCGGCCCGACGTACGAGGCAGAAGGACAATGTTTGGCATCCAGAGCTCATGAATAAAAATGGTCTGGCAGCAACCAGGTAAAAGAATGCCTCGTTCTAAAACCAATTGTGTGACGCAATGCATTGACCCATCGTACGTGAACGAAACTGACCGTACAGTGTGCGTCGCTCTTTTATATATGTCAGGGTACATCTGCGCTATCGAAGAGAAATATATTTATATAAAAAGCTTCATAAATGATTGACAATTACTGAAAGTACAACAGAACCACTGCAGTAAGCGCGCGGAAAACCTTTCACAAATATACCACAAAAAAATAGCACAAATATACGGCTGATTCATATGCCGTGTATCATATTGTTTAGGACTGGGATTACCCCTTTGCTGGAAACAGCTTACCTGCAGGACCTTCTCTGCATCTGGCGAATGCAGCTGCACCGATCCCAGAGACTGCTCAGATTCTGCTAGAGCCGTTTGGGCCACACCCAGGGCTTGAGCATACGCTTCCCACGTACTCAGGGTGTCCATGAGCGTTGTCAGGCGACTCTCAAGGTCCGACAAGAGGTCACGCCACTGCTGATTCACACTGTCCAGCTGGCTGCTGACTAACTGGCGGGAACTGAGATTAGCCCTCCGTTCCAAGGCTCGTCCAGCCTCGTTTAGTTCGTTCACTAAACCTTGTTTCTTTTGAATTTCGTTTAGCAACTTTGAAAGGCTCTGCGTTACTCCACGAAGAGCTCCTAAAGATCCTGGTCGCTCGTCGATGCTTGGGACGCTGGACAGGAAAGTAACTGCGCGGTCACGAAGCCGGCAATAACGCGACCAGGCTTTTACGTCCTCCTGGACCTTGTCTAGCGAGGTGTCCACGGTCGAGGCTAATGTCTTGAAGCGGCGGTGGAGGGCTAAGAGGTCTTGTTCTAGAAGTGGGACATCAGATTCGTGAAGGGTTGGTCTGATGCGGGTGACAGCGCCTTGAAGACCACGAAGGTTGTCTTCGTAAGCGCTTGTTTCCGAGAAAAAGTCCTGGATAGGGATAGGGACACTTTATGAGTACTGAGATGTCTTCGACAGGTTATGACCCAGAGTTGTTTCTGGTAGAGTTTCAGGAGGAACCTACCTTCAGCTCTCTGCAGAACTGTTCGATGTTCTCGAAGTCTACTCCGTCTTGTGGCTCCTGCAGCGTCTTCTCAGCCAAGTCAAGCCATGCTGTGAGCGCTTCCCTCAAAGTCGTGTACTCTTGCCGAGCAGCCCGTGCATCTTCGAGGTAGCGTAGACGGTTCTGAAGCTCCGGCAGTAAAGTTGCCTGCAGCAGCGCGAGCTCACTGAGACCGTCCTGCACGTGCCCTGAAAGAAGTTCGGGTGGAAGCTCGCGGAACAGCTGTTCTCGGAGGTCTTCAGCCGCCTTGAGGTCGCGCTCTATCTGTTCTTGAAGGGCCTGAAACATAGTACGAGAAACATAAGGGCGTGCCTATTAAGGCTTTCCTCTGGCGAAAACATTGTGAAGCTCGAGCTTACATAGTGCTTTTCGATTTCAGAGCCGACACCGGCAGGTTGGGCATCCAGTAGAGGTCGGGTGCGGATGGCAGCATCGTCACTGCGAAGTCTTTCGAGGGCAACCTCAAAGTCTCTGACAAGACGTGTCTGTTCAGCCACCAATGTCTCGTGCTCTTCCTTCATTTTCTGAACTGTTTTGCGTAAACCAGCAAGCTGATCACGCAACTTCTGCAGTTCTTCCAGGAGGGCGTTGCGGTCAGCTGAAGAACCTTCGCTGCCGATGGCCTCTCCTTTGTCACGTGCTGTGGTCAATTTGCCTTCCGTTTCGATTATTTGACCTAATGAATTTGGAAAGATGAGGCGTTAAGCTCTTGAGGAGCGACGACTGCGATCACCTGCAACTGCCATCACCTTACGAGATACTTACTTATGATGTTTTCATACTGCGGCACTTTATCGGAAGCAGGCTTCTTGGTTTTCTCAACGATATGCATCGTCTGCTCAATTTTGGTGATGGTTTCTGTGATTTCTTCGATAATTTGTCGGTACTGCTGCCTCTGGGCCAGCGAGTTCCTTGCACGACTCAAAAGTGTTTCCGTACGTCGCCGAAGATCTTCAAACCGTGACAGAAGTTGCTGGAGGTCGTCCGCAGCCTTAGCGTGGGCTCTCAAACTGGACAACTTGCGCTGCTCTTCGGATGTCTCGCGTATAATATGCTGTAATAAAAATTGGATGTGCTATGGGAAGACCGCTACGGAAGCGTAATAGTCATAAGAGTAACGAAGGTGAACACTCAGTGTATGCTCAGCTGACGGCAACATCTGAATCTCAAAGGAAGAAAGTCAAGTGCAATAGGGGTGGTGATCAGTTTCCTCATGTGTTTGTGGCGTCTTTGATGCGGTGTAAGCTACCAAATCAACCGTGATAAACCAGACCACCCCTAATGCACCCGACTTTGTGGGCGTTGTACTGGTCGCACCATCACGTCGCCGTTAGAGGCCCTGTCACATAATGGCGTACCCCCACCGTTTTCAACAAAGGTCGTCTCTGAATTATGTCATTCAAAACGACCAACATTACCTAATGTTTTGTTTTGCAGCGCTCTCGTTTTAAGTGCACTTTCAACTCGCGCGAAATATCTGCAGGGCCCGCAAATCTTCAAACCATCCACCTGACAGTGCCCGCCCGCCGACTCCCACAGCTGTGACGAGTGATGACGTGTGACACGCATGCAGACAAACCCCGACGTCTGCAACGGAGACGCAACAGACGGAAACAAGAAACGCCGTCGGGAAGCAGACCGCACGGCTCATCCCACGCGGCGGCGAGACTGGTAATTTTTGTAGCCACACACTCCCTAAAGAGAACTTCACCGCATAACAAGGCGGGAACCAATTGTAGTACACAATGATACCATTCACTCACTTGATTCCTCAGAAACGGTAAGCGTCACAGATATGGCGCGCGCATTTTCCTAGTTCTCCCCAATTGTATCCCGTACCGTGCCCCATGAATATGCGTTAACAACGGTGGGGGTGGCACGTGTGCATTTCTGCTAAGTCGGTTTCAGCAATTTCTTAGTAAACCTACCTGGACAGAATCCAGCAGCGTCTGTGCGTCCTGCACAGCGGGTCCAAGGGGCCGGTTGAGCTGCTCGACGCGTTCTTGAAGACTCTTGAGTACTGTAATGCTTTCGTCCAGCTGAGACAGCACCGTTTGTTGTTCTTTAATGGCATCTTCCAAGGCAGACAACCGTTCTTGAACGAGCTTGTCCACTCTACAAAGCGTAAAATTATTGCCTCTGTAGTATTTCCGTCACTGCTACTAGGACTACACGAAGTCACAGATGTCGGACTATTATCACAGTGACTACTTCAGTGTGGAAAATAAGGAAGAACTTATGAATCATATTAAAAGAAACAACTAGATGCATTCTACGGAACGCTTCACTCGGAAAAGCATTATTATGTCGTAGAAATGCACTTCTCAACTCTCTCTCCGTATACTTTGGGTGATACAAACCAGCTGTACGTGAAGCTAAGCTGGATCTCATGGCTGAACAGCTGTGGGTTTAAACACAATAGAGCACCGTGCAGTACATAACTTCTCGCGTTTTTTTTTTTTTTTTTTTTTTTTTCTGAACAATATTTGTAGTGTGATGCAAGCTGTAGTGGAGGAAATCAACTTGAGGCAGTTTTTCTAATTGGACGTGAGATGAAACGGCGCTGTTGGTGACGCAGGAATTTTAGGAACTTTGACGCTGGACTATTTAGTTCACTTTTGTTCTTTTCGTTTCTTACTTCTTGCGCATGTTGCCCATAACCCGTAGGATTTTTGTGGAAGAGAACGATAAAAAGCGGGAGGTAAAACACTGGAGGATTTCAACGGGAGTGGAACGGTATGCTACAAGACGCCATCCGCATAAGAAAGCTCCCGCTGGCGCTTCGCTGTGAACGAAACTGCTCTTGGGACGTATCATTTACGTCATGTGCGTTGACGTAAATGATCATCAAACTTCCTCCCTTATGGTTACGGTGGCTGCAGCTCGTGCAAAATCGGGACCTACCTCTTCTTCCGTTCCTCCATATTGTTAAGCCTTCGCTCAGCATCATCCCTTGGTCCAAGAGCTGCTGCCAGTTTCCTTGCGCGGCCGAGGTCGCCGATGAGGCGTTGCGTGCTTTCTTGCGTCGTCAGGTAAGTTCGCTTCTGTTCCTCAAGTACTTCAACAGACGACGTCAGAAGAGGTTCTGCAGCAGACGATGCTTCGACTTCTTTCAGCAGGGATTCCGTAGTTTCCGCAGCATCCTCGTACTCTTTCTGTGCTTTCAAGAGCTTGTTGAGAGTTTTCAATTTTTCGCTGACACTCTTCTTGAGTTCCTTCATCTTGTCCAGGATCTCTGCAGAAAATAATGTGCCATGCATTTGAATCGTTACGTGATAATCAGTAAGCTTGTAAACAGTGCAGCTACCTAATGAACAGTGCAAAACAGCTTATTGCTACTTGCGCACCTTCAACAATACGCTGAAGGTTTCTTCTGTCTTCCGGTTCGCAATGAGGTTCCAGTTCCTTGCTATGCCGAACCACTTCAGTCACTCGAGTTTCTTCGAAAGACTTCACGTCCTTCTCGATTGCCTGGAGGAGGAAAAATCAAAAGTTACGCTCAATCATAAACCTATACGTCGAATGAGAAAGACGAGCTTTTCAAATCACCTGTGCAGCGTCTATTTGCCTTTCTGTGTCGCTGATCCTGTCTACATGCACTTCAACCCTCGTCAAGTCCTGTTCTTTCTCGCGGATCCACTGACGAACGATCTCAAGTTCGTCATCGAAGTGGCAAGCCTTGCTCAAGAGGTGAGACAGGTCTTGAGAACGTTGCAGTAGAGCACGAGCGAGATTGTCGAACCGCGTCCGCAGGTTCTCGAGTTGTTGGCTGAGTTGCTGAGCTTCTGGAGCGTCCAACTCAGGAAGAAGGGGCTGGAGACGCTTGTCGAAGTCTTGCACGACACCACGTTTGTTGTCTGTTTCTCGTTGTTCCGACTGCAAGTTTGGAGTGAGCAGTTATACTAGTCAAGACATGAGCTGGAAGGACTGGGGTGAATTGGGCACATTTTATGTCCCGTGGTGGGTTGACAACACTATAAACAAGTTTCAGTACACGATAGTTGTTGATTGTTCTGCGTACTTTAACATGCTGGAGGGCAGCTTCGACGTTTGTGCTGTGGAAGCCAGGTCGAAGTGGGCGCTCCATTTCGGTCGTCTTCTGCTGCAACCATTCCTCCGTTGATGTCATCTCGTCTACGAGGCTGTCCACGGTTGTCTGTATAAGGTCTAGACTCTTGGTTCTTCGCAGGATACGTTTGCGCAGTTCTTCGCACTTCTTCTGCAGTGACCTGTGAATTTAAGTCAGCGTTCGTACACTGAAGCACATGACTTCCTCGCTATGATCACTTACTTGAGCTCGTCCTGGCACTTAGCCTTGTCGTCCTTGTCCAAACATTTCGACAGAGTGGCCGTCTTGCCCTTGAGGTCGTTCACCTGAGTCCGTATGCTATCCACGTCTTCTATCAATGACTGTCCAGAACAGAGCTAACATGTAGCGACTATATTACATGATAACGGCGTCATTCCACAGGCTGACACCAAACGAATGCAAGAGGCTACATACTTGCATCAGCTGCAACCGCTGGCGAGCATCACCGGCAGATGGTTTGTCGGTCGCCTCAATGGTTGCCTCGACAGCATCAAGACGCGTCTTCACTTCTTCGAGCAAGTTCTTGTAGTCTTCAATGGCCGTCATCTGGGCATTCCTTGCTGCCACCGCTTTGGTCACCTGAACACATGATCACATTGAGACGTGGAAGAGACCCCCTCAAGCAAATGAAAAATTCTGACGTATTTCCAAGCACTACCTCATTGTCGAGGTTTTTCAATCTGTCGCGCAATGCTTGTTCCCCGGGTACAGGCGACCCTGCACGCTCTTTCCGATCGAGAGCCTCCAGGGTTGCCATCTTGTCCTCGACCTCCAACTTGATGTCCTAAAATGCAACAAATTATGAGTTTTACTGCGCGAACTTTGTCCAGACTTAGGGCCTGC